>CM053035.1:77773497-77995997 GCA_028564925.1 Lithobates sylvaticus
TGGAATGATTTCCTGGATTCTAAGCTGGAAATCCACCATGTCAGGTAGATGTTTGCCTGACTGGATAGAAGTAGTGGGCAATATAGAGAAGCGAGTCAAGGGATGCCTGATCTGAGAAAAGCAATCTTTTTCAGGGGAAGGAAAATCATAAACTGAGCCATATCTAGTCCCAGCTAATGTAGGTGCTGGGAAGGCAAGAGGGCAGACTTTTTGAAGTAGATCACCCACCCGAAAGTGAGAAGGACCTGAATCGTCTTTTTAACATTTGCAGACATAGGCTCAGAAGTCTTTCTGCAGCAGGTCCTTTAAAGCGGAGTTCCACCCATTTAAAACAACCCTTTTAATAATCTGACACTCACCTGTCCCACGTTCCAGCGATATGGGTGCAGGAAGCCTTGCTCCTCTCCGCAGCACCGGCATTCTAACTGTGTGCGCCCGGCTGTGGCCTTACAGTCTGGAGCGCATTGCGCATGAGCGACCCGCGCTGCGCATGGCTGGGTAATCTTCTGGGACTTGTGACGTGTCCCAGAAGATTGCAGGGGGGGTGATCTTCCTTCTGGCGCCGCAGCGCCAGGGGATGAAGTGGGAGCTGGATGCCTCTAAAGACAGGGTACCCGCCCCCCCCCCCCCCCCCTCCCAAAAAATGACATACCAAATGTGGCATGTCAAGGGGTCAGCAGCACTTAAAGCATAAGTTCCATTTTTGGGTGTAACTCCGCTTTAAGTATCCTGTGACATGGATACCCTGAGATCTAAACAGGGCCAGGAGCAATGCCAGAACCTTTGTGAAGACTCTTGATGCGAAAGAGCCCAAAGGGGAGGGCCACAAATTGAAAGCGTTGGTCTCCCACAGCAAAGAGTAGAAAGTGTTGGGTGTGTGGGAAAGATGAGAATGTGAAGCGGTAGGCATATTGGATGTTCATTAATGTCAGAATAGCCCTAATCTGAGAGATGACAGATCTTGTAGACTAAATGTGAAATTTGGGTACATGCAGATATCATAATTCAGGAATCTGAAACGCAAAATAGGGTTACTGCCTTTATCTGGGTTTGGAAAAGTTTAAAGTAAAACCCATTGAACGTTTCTTCTGCAGGGACTAGAATTACAACTCCTTGTGCCTGAAGTGGATTTAGCACAGCCCACAAGCCTGGCTGCCTTCGAAATGAAGCTGGCAGATTGTAGGTTGTAAATCTAATGTAGGAAAAAAAAAAAAAAAATGTCTCAGAGTGAAGCTCCTGAAATCCTCTGTGAAATCCTCTGTTAATTCTCCATTACCTTGCCTCATTCAGACCAGCGCTACTCCAGTCCAGCACAGCATCTTTGAACCATACACCCTGGGGCTGGGCTCTCCAGCAATACTCTAAAAGAGTTGCTCCGCCACTGGGTAAAAAGCTGCCCCCGGCAATGCGCTTGGATGCAATCTTGGCCAGAAAGCTGTAGGCTCTTATAGCTAAGATGCTGGCAGAAGAAAACGGAGCAGTGGGCCACTATTCCTGGTCCCTGCAGAAAGACAGCACAGCCATAATCCTTACAACCATTGAGCAAAATGTCCTATTAGTCAGGATCACAGAGGAATGCAACTTAATAGGCAATGACATTTGGACCAAATAAGTTGCCTTACAGGAGTTTCAGCCACAGAGGACCTCACTGCCCAACATTCCAACACATGGTTAAAGCCTTAGAAGCTGATCTGGCGATGCTGAAAATAAGCTACACCGTAACATTTGTGTCCTCGGTCTCCTGGTGGACTTCTCTGAATCCTTCATCAAAAACCTGCTGATTTTGACGGAGGTCTCCCCCACTATTGTGGTGGAAAGAGCACATAGGGTCCCACCTGGGTGTCCTATGCCAGGGAACACCTCATGTCTCTTTCTAGTAAGAATCCGCAAATACCTGGACAAGATCCTCTCAGACGCGAGAAAACACCCTTTTCTACCCTATGGTAATGCTTCTATCCTTCTTGACGAAACTACAGAGAAAGTGGAAAACCTTTACAGATGTAAAAAGACACCTTAGGAAGCAGAATGTGTGAAATACAGCATGATCTACCCAAGTTGTCTCTGTGTGCAACATGCTGGTGCAGTGCGCTTCTTCGATACTTCAGCAGAGGTGGATACTTGAAAAACTTCCACAAGTAAAAAACCTGGTTTACACTCTACCAACTGTCATATATAGCAAAACTCAAATATAGCAAGACCATAAAAAAAAAGTTAAGAAAACAAAAAAAAATATCATTAACAACCTCACTGGACTAAGTAAAACGTGCTATACATTATAACATATATCAAATTTAAAACAATATCACACTACACACATACCAAACACATATTAAAGACATACGCTCCACCTCTCTCTAGCATGAATCACTCATATATACACACACAATATGTATCATCTCCTATACTGATAACTTATCAACATAACAATTGTGTAGAATATGAGAGAGTCCAAAACACTTGATGGATTCTAGGTGATCGTAAAAATGGAAGAAAGTAATGCATTTAATTCCCAGGACTGACCCAGTAGGTAAATCAATTGTTCCTAATGGAAAACAAACACATACTTGGTTCCAGAGATTAAACCAGTGAGTAGATTGCTTTATATACCTTGGAATAACCAACCAAAGAGTCTTCAGGTAGTAAATTTTCAGAATTTGATGGTATGCATTATGGCAGTACTTAAATTAGTATCTTGGTTAACCACTTCAAGACCGCAAAATACGTATATTTATACGTTGCGGCTTTGAAGTGGTTTACAGGGGTTATGGCTGAAGCCATCAGCAATTACCCCAGAATTTTTTTTTTCAGCCAGCGGCTGGCTTTGTATGAGAGCATTTTGAGTGGCTCATGAGCTGCTGGAACACTTCCAGTAGCGGCAGGAGACACCACCCCCCTCCCGCCGTTGTTTCTCAGGCTTACCATTTTTACCAGCACGCCCGAGAAACGATCTAACAATGCGGCAGGTTGGTCACAGAGGCGATCAAAGACCAGATAGCCATAACGTCCGGTCCAGGATGGAGGTAAACATTTTTTTTGATCCTTTGTTTTTTTTTTTTTTTAAAAGGTAAAAGGAAAGATATTGCTCCATAAAAGAGGACCTGTCATCTTTATTTCTATTACAAGGGAAGTTTACATTTCTAGTAATAGAAATAAAAAAGTGATCAAACAAAAATTAAAGGAATCGTGTAAAAATAAAATAAAATCGCCCCATCCCTCACGCGCAGAAGAAAACACATACGCAAGTCGCGCACGCATATGTGAACTGTGTTCGCACCAAACGTGAGGTATTGCCACAGACTTTAGAGTGAGAGCAATAATTCTAGAGCCAGGTCTCCTCAAACTAAACTGGTAACCTGCAACATTTTTAACTACCATACTTTGTTGCCATTCTACAAGATGGCTTCTATCTAGAGAAAAGCTTTTTGCCCTTAGTGCCTGCCTCCCACTCAAGATTTCTACATCATCATTAAAGACTTTTCATCCCTTCTTCATGGGCGTTTTATTTTCCATTTCTCCTGCCATGTACCTTTTTGACCCATCTCCCATTTAGTTCATGTTCCTTATATAAACATCATGTGCACTAGCATTTCCATTAGATTTTATACCCTATTAAAAAAATAAAATGAAAAACTGCGCAGTCATGCACCAAAATAAAATTGTCTCCTCCCCCCCCACACAAATAGTTTTCTATTTTTTTTTATAGCGCAAAAAATAAATGCAAAGAAAAAAACACAGACACTTTTTGGGGACCAGTGACAGGAATACAGTGATCAGGGCTACAAATATGCCCTGTCACTGTACTAATAACACTGTCTGGGAAGGGGTTAACACAGGGACCTAGCCAGCGTTTTACTATACTGTGTGAGGTGCTTTTACTTGGGGGAAGAGATGGAATTTATTCCCTGCTTCACAGGGACACAAACTCCATCCCTTCCATCCTGTCAGAACAGCGACCAGGCCTTTGCAGATCCTGGGTACGCCTTCAAGGCTACTTACTCTAGTTAAGGGTGGGGAGTCGCCATCCTTTTGAACAAATTGCTTCCCTATAAAAAGTTTTGGGCCCTGGGGGCAGATTTGTCATCCTTATATTGGATATCCGGGCTACCCAATATGGTTTTGTAAATGCATATGTTCCATCGCCCTTCACCCATGCTCTTATACACCATGTTTGAGAAATTACCCCTTTCAAATCTATAGAATTATTATAGTTGGGGATTTCAATAATATTCTTGATACAACCTTGGATACCTCCAACCTACAGAGTGTTACCAATCCAGAACGACAGCACTGGGTTTGAATCCTTGAATTTACTGAACACCGGAGCTTCAAGCACCCTTCTGCAAGAGCCTACGCTCATGTTTCTGCCATACATAGATCTAGTTCTTTGTACTGACCTTGCGTTTGGCAGCCATCCAATGCTAGTTGCCCTTGGTGCTGCCCCATACCTACGATCACAGCGCCGACACACAAACACTCCTCACTCCTGGTCACACTTGAGCATGCCAGGGATAGGATGCAGGCAGCTCGGTGCAAGGGTGCATCTAGCTACTCCGGGCCCTGCTGTGATGTGGGCCTATGAGAGGGGGCTGGAAGATATTTTTCTTTTAAAAAATAAAGCACTTTGAAGCCTGGATGTAGTTGCTTTATACCATATGTTTTGGTTTATCCCCCCACCTCATAGTAGTTAAGTGCCTACCAATCTCTGCCATCTTCTGGGTATGTACTTGTCAGTCATGTTCTCCTATGTGACTTTCTCCACAATACATGATATACTCACTGATGCTATGGTCATTAGACTTTAGGCAATGTATATTATTGGAAGAAGCTTGGCTTATGGCATTAAAGCATTTGTTAATCCCCCCCCCCCCCCAAAAAAAAAAAAAACAGATCCTGGTCCCTTAAAGCAGATTGCACAGCACAGTGCTTGTGCTGTGTAATCTGCCCCCCTCTAAAATAACGAATTTCAGCTGTCTTCAGGCCAGTCACGTGACTCGGGTCGCTTTACAGCTCCGATGGATGAATTCAGCAGGGGAGATGAGCAGTCACGTGATCTCCCTGGCTGACGTCAGAGGGAGATCACGGCTCCTTCCGCAGAATCTATCCATTGGAGCTGTAAAGCGGCTGCGAATCACATGACTGGCCTGAAGACAACTGAAATTTGGTATTTAGAACACTCGTTTTCAAAACAACTTACATAGTGTGCTATGCCAGCCTCTAATAGTGGGGCTGGCATAGTCTTACATAAATGACTTAAACACTTTAAGGCTGTCTTTAAACCCCCTGTTGGTATTCACTTATTGTATCACTGTTGATGGTTATCATTGAGAATGGACTGTCATGTCATACTACATTGTCATGTTGCATATCTTAAAGAAACAAAAAAAACTAAATAAAGCAAAGAACAGCAAGGTGCGCTAAACTAAGTGTAACAGTTAATCCAACAGGAATTTTATTAAAAAGACAGCCAAATGGCTACTCACATAAGTAAAGGATCAACAGGCATGTAAATAAAATGGCGTCCGGAGTCGCTGTGGGTGCCCTCGGATGAACCGCAAAGGTTCGCCGTTCTGAAGCAGAGTTGATCCAAGCCGGATGACAGGGTCTCAATCAGTCGGTATCGTAACCAGCATGGAACATCTTTTTTTTTTTTTTTTTTAACAATTGGACTTTTCGGGGTCTTCTTGCCAATAGCTTGGCTTCACATAGGTGTCTTCTAATTGTTACAGTACTCACAGGTCACTTTAGACCTTCTTTGATCACCCTGGAGCTGATCATTGGTTGAGTCTTTGCCATTCTGGCTATTCTTTGATTCATTCAAATGGTAGTTTTCCGTTTTCTTCCATGTCTTTCTGGTTTTAGTTGCCATTTTAAAGCATTTGACATAATTTTAGCTAAGCACCCTATCAGTTTCTGCACTTCTTTCGGTTTTCTCCTTTTTAAATCAACTTTTTAATAAAAGTACGCTGTTCTTCTGAACAATGTCTGGAACGACTCATTTTTTTTTAGAGAGAAATGCACTATACCCAGCATGTACATTTGTTGTTCGACACCTGTTTTTTCACAGACTGAATGAACTTCACACTGCTTTTATTTTAAACACATTCCTTTCAATTAATGATTCAATTACACAGAATCTGCAGCATGCATGTCAAGACTGTTGGTTTTCTATGACTCTACTACACCTACTAGTAAATTATTTGGCATGTAGAAATATAAATGTATACCAAAAATAGTGATTGATCTGGTAAGTGAGGTTGGACTGCTATTATTTTGAACACAACTGTATATCCTGTTGCCATTTATATTGTAGAATCAGTTTGTCACTTTACCTCCTCTGCGATTGACCCCATATGGGGGAGTGGGTTTTTTTCCTTGCCATCTTTTAGCCCAACAGGGGCTGTGATTCCCTGCTGAATTCCTCTAGTATCTGTGGGGTTGGACTCTTGGGAGCATTTGGTATGTGATTAAAATAGATGTTTGGTACAATCCATAGAATTTCTGTTTTTCTGCAATTATACTTTTACATTCTAATGCTTCCTGAAGAAGCCTAGATTGGCGAAACATGTAGAAGCAGCAAGTGCATTAAGGAATTGGAATCCAGTACATTGTATCAACACCTACTGTTTAATTAGGTCTATAAGAATGTATTTCCCTTTTGGCTTTTAACATGAATCAGAATAAACATTCTATGTTTTAACTATATTTATTTAGGCGGGTTCTTCTGGTACCTGTACAATACCATTCCTTTTTGTTTTCTTTTCAAAGGTTATTAGCTACTAGATTGATGACAGGCTGCCTGCTCTGGTTAATATTGATAAAACTGGCTTTATGCCAGTCAAATTTAGTTTACCCGAGTATTAGTCACTCTAGACAGAGAAGGCATTCGCCTGTCGATTGGGTCTACATGTCCACAGTACTACTACAGTCATGGGTTTCAAGCCACAATTTCATAAGCTGAGATAACATATAAGTCCCCTACAGCACAACTCAAACTGGGTAGTGTGCTCTCCTCTCTCTGCTGAAAGGGGGATGAGACAGGGGTGCCCTCTCTCCCCCATTTGCTTTTAGGATGGCCCACATTGAACTAGCAATCGGGAATTCCCCAGGTAAAGAGCATCAGAGTGGGCCCCATGGAAGAAAAAAAAACATATCCAAACAAGAAGACTTGCTGCTCCAGGTGAGATCAAACTGATGATCTGGACAGGTGCCCACCTCAGTATGTCATCAATAATAGAAGAAATGGCCGTACTCTGTACTCAATCAAAATTCCTTTCAGAACATCTCAGGTGTTGACAGAAAACTGATTAAGTGCACTTGGCGTGTGTGAAATGCATCTACCAGTTTTCTGTCAACACCTGGGATGTTCTGAATAAAAGGAATTTTGATTGAGTATGGAGTGCGGCCATTTCTTCTATTATTGAGGAAAAAATTAGCACTGTATGCTGACAATTTAATTCTCTTCCTTATAAATCCGGCACCATATCTTAAGGAGGCCACTTAGACCCCTATCCTGAACTGTCTGGATTGAGGTGATTTGGGATAAATCCTAAATTCTTCCTATAGATTCCGGAACCCAAGAAGTAGCCGACCCCACTTTAACCACTTAAGGACCACCCCACGTACATTTACTGCGGCAGGATGGCCCTTAAGCGCAAAATCGCATACCGGTATGTGATTTCTCTTCTCAGCTCTTGGGCGTGTGCACGCTGCCGGAGACCCGTGCCTGCTGTGATTGGACACAGTGGAAGTCAATCAGCAGGTCCAGCCTCCGGACACCAGCGATTGTTCGCTGGAGAGACCTTACGGCATGGTCTGCCTATGTAAACAGGGCAGACTGTCATTCTGTTAGAGAGGAACAGAGAGGACTTGTGTTCCTGGCAATCAGGAACACACATGTCTCTCTTCCTCCAGTCAGTCCATCCCCCACACAGTTAGAAAACATTCCCTAGGAGCACACTTAGCCCTTTGATTGGGCATGCTGTTAACCCCTTCCCTGCCAGTGTCATTTATACAGTGACAGTGCTTTTTTTTTTTTTAAGCACTGATCACTGTATTGGTGTCACTTGTCCCAAAAAAAGTCACTTCGTGTCAGATTCGTCCGCCGCAAAGTCGCAGCCTCGCTAAAAATCGCTGATCGCCTCCATTACTAGTAAAAACGATAAAATAAAAAGTCCATAAATCCCATTTTAATCAAAAATATGCAGCAGAATACAAATTTGATTTTTTAAAATTTTTTATTGGATGTATTTTATAGCAGAAAGTAAAAAAAATAAAAAAAATTCTTCAACATTATCTGTCTTTTTGTTTATAGCATAAAAAATAAAACCACAAAGATGATCAAATACCACCAAAATAAAGCTCTATTTGGGGGGGGGAGGGGGAAAGGACATCATTTTATTTGGGTCCACCGTCGCACGATTGCCGATATAGGAGTTGAAGCCAGCAATGTCTGGTGGAGACTGCACAGGGTGTATATCAGTCAGAGGACTGACTGTGAATGAAAAAAGGGAGTTTAAATGCTCCCTGTGTAATGAGCGGACCCTGCCCAGTGGGAGTGTATACCAGTAGTAACAGGTGCAGACTGCACAGATTGTGTATCAATGTGAGAACTGAAAATGAAAAAAGGCTGTTTGATCGATCCCTGTGTAACAAGCGGACCCCACCCAGCGTCACACAAGGCATGACATTTAGGACGGGCGCCAGAGTCAGGGCAGAAACCGCTCACTGAACCCCAGCTTCCGGACCAGGCATTCCTTTTGGCCCTAGCACCCCGGCTGTGTGTTTGTTTCACACCAAGCAGATATGCGAGTCTTACAGGGATGACCATCTCATGTTCCCTGTATGTATACTCATTCTTTTCCTTTTTGTCTATAAATGGTTGATTTTGATATACTTACCTCTTTTTATAGATGTATCATGCATCCGCCCCTGATGATTAGATAAATCCCATGAAACGTGTCGGGCCTAACCTAGATGCAATGCATACATACTCATATGGTCTTTGGATTCAGGCAATGCCGTGGATAATAACTGTTATATTATATTGATTTTTTTATTATTGAGGACAATGCTATTGTATATTCTATTCATGTTTTTAACATGTAAATGTTTTGGATACATGATTTGTTATATTATGTGCCATTATTGCATGTATTGTCTGCCATGTGCCTACTCAATCATGGCAAACAAATAAATACTTGTTCATGTTTCACTATGACTCCTTTGATTAGCCACATTATAGACACCTCCTTCTCTATGTACTCGAATAGGGATGGAGTTGCATGTTAACATGCGTCTCATTTTATGTCCCAAAAGCCCCCTCTATTGCAAAAAATTCTCTAGGGCTTGGGACATTTGCCTCAATGCACCTTCCACCTCTGCCCTTTTGGAAGCATCCTCCCAAGTTAGATACAGGTCACCGATGTCACCTATGGGGGCACCCTCCAAGGTATCCCTGCAGACCAATACTGGGGTGAACTGGGTCGTGGGTGGAGCAAGTATTAATGTCTATGGAGTTGCCTCGGGCAAGCAGACACTATGTTTGCACTTTACCTTGTCACGGTCGTGAGCAGAGTGCATTCACAATCAAGTTATGTTGTTTACGTTTTCTTTTATATGTACTTAGTGAGCCAGGGTATGCCAAATGGCTCGGTTTTGTACCTTTTAATAGATGGAAAAAAACAAATAAAATCTAGAATGGAGCAGGGATAGAAATTATATTTTGTAGCCCCTGGAAACTAGATTGGCACGTCTGATCCAGACTGGCACAAAGGCCAACAGACATCTTCCAACCCTGGTGAATGTTAAATAGGGCTGGGTAGGCTTGGAGGGTTTTGGGATGCAAGGCTTGCGACGAAAGCATGAACTTGCCTTTGACTTGGAGGGTGACAGTTGGAAGAAGCAAGAGGACCCCTTTTGGCAAGAAGAGGTAGTGACCATAGTAGTAGGCTAAGGATCTTTTTTGTGGTGTAGAAGCACTTTTCCTCCAGTAACTGATACATTTATCAAGGGATCCATCAAAATAGGCATTCACCATTGAAAGGCATGTATTAAAAAAAGACACCTTTTACAAGCAGGCTCAGCTAGAGACCCGGCAAAATACTTTCTCCAGTTCAAATAAGTGCCAAAAGGCATAAGCAGCAATTCTTGCCTGCAAAAAAAAGGGTCAAGTGAAGGATTGTGTTCTCTATTCATTTGTTCAGTCCAGTTAATAAGTAGGGGAGATATCTTCAACTGGAACCGTGATATGCTGGTTGAGAACCGAGACAACAGGATCCACTACAAATATTTTTTCATAAATTCTTTTTTCATAGCAAACAATTCTGGAGGAATACCTTGTCAGAATTTGGACAAGCCTCATGTAAGGCACAGTCCACTTGTGTGCACAGAAGAAAAAAAATGGGAACATTTGACCTATCTGTAAATTCCATGCATCTTGGACTAGTGTTATAGGCTCACCCACTGGGCACCTTCCCTATAACCGTATCCCTCTCCATAACCGTTCAGTTTAGTAGCAAACAATGCTGAGTAACTAAGAAATTGAAGGGAGGGTGTCCTGGACTGTACTCTAAGACATGGAAATACAGGAAAGTCAAAATTCCTCCTAGCTTAAAGTGTCACTAAAGGCAAAACTTAATTTTTTTTCATTTTTGGATAAAGAGGGTTATAACCCCTGTCCGTTTTTCTGTCATCTTTGTTCCATTGAGGAGATTTCCCTTTACTTCCTGTCTCATAGCCAAAACAGGAAGTGAGAAGATCCCTGCAGCGTGAGGGAATCCAAGGGTGTCATCAGCGCAACCAGGATTAGTGTTCCCCCCTCTATTACTGTGCTGCTGTCAACCCAAGATTTGGGATTTCCATTTACTTTCAATGATCACGTTAAACAGGATAAACAGAGAAGGTGTACCTCCCTAGCGGGGGCACAGACAGCAATAAAAACATGACAGATGTTGTAATCCCTCTCAATCCAAAATTAATAAAAAAAAAAGTTTGTCCTCTTGTGACAGTTTAATTATACAGTACACAGACAGTATTCATAGACCCTGGGAAGTCCCCAGGCAATGAATGAGGGTGGGAAAAAAGCAAAACTGTGCCAAAAGGCCTAACAACAAAAGGTCAACAGACTCAACTTCAGAGTGCTGTTGCAAGAATCTTGCATTAGCAAAGGACTGGCTGTCCACTTGGAAAAACTTTGGAAACATAAGGAATCAGTCTTCCTGATGGAATACGTTTCTCTTTGGTAGACTCTAATGGCATTAACTACATCCAGGCAACAAAGAGATTTCCCTTTGATGCTTTAGAGAAGAGCATAAGGATGGTAAGACACAGGGGTCAATTCACTAAGAGTTAAATAACGACCAATAAAATGCGGCAAAATACTGCCTGCGGTAACAATTGTGCAAGTGTTCAATTCATTAAGAATTTTGCGTTATATACCAAATGCGGTATTTGTTGGATTTAGCGTTAATTACTGAATTACTTAATGCAGTAATTTACCACATTGAGCTGGTTGCGAAGAAGCGGGTTGGGAAGCCAGCCGCCGAGCCCTTAACAGATGACTCATCGGCTGTTAGCGAGTTCCCTGCTGACAGCTGAATGTAAAAAAAAAAATAAAGAATGATGAAAAAAACAAAAAGAACAGCATGGGGTCCCACCCCAGTCCCTTTGGGTCTGGTATGGATTTTAAGGGGAACCCCACGTCAAAATTTAAATACGTCATGGGGGTCCCCACCAACATCCATACCTTATCCAAGCATACATCCCGGCAGTTCAGGAAAGGGGGGGGATAAGCAAGCGCCCCCCCTTCTGAACCATACCAGGCCACATACCCTTAACATGGGGGTGGGTGCTTTTGGGCAGGGCTCCTCCTCAATGTACCTTGTCCCCATGTTAATGGGGATAAGGGCCTCGTCCCCACAACCGTGGTCGATAGTTGTGGGGGTCTGCGGGCAGGGGACTTACAAGAATCTGGAGGCCCCCTTTAACCACTTCAATACAGGTCACTTATACACCTTCCTGCCCAGACCAATATTCATCTTTCAGCCTGCTCACATTTTGAATGACAATTGCGCGGTCATGCGACGCTGTACCCAAACAACATTTTTATTAATTTTTTCCCCGCAAATAGAGCTTACTTTTGGTGGTACTTGATCATCTCTGGGGTTTTTATTTTTTGGGCTACAAATAAAAAAAAGAACGAAAATTAAAAAGAAAAAAAAATAATTTTTTTTCAGTTGTTACAAATCTTTGAAAATAAGTACATTTTCTCCTTCACTAATGGGCACTTATGAGGCGGTACTGATTGGCACTGACGAGGTGGCACTTATAGGAAGCACTGATCAGAGGCGCTGGCAGACATCCCTGGTGGGCTCTAGTGAACTTACCTTGTGGTGATGGGTGGGCATGCTTGGTGGTCCTGGGTGGGCATCTTCGGGGGGGGGGGGGGGGGCCTGCACTGATAATCAGTGCAGATCCCCATGAGGATAACAGCCGGTCGTCTCTCCTCTACTCGTGTCTGTCAGAGCGAGTAGAGGAAAATAAAAGTTTACACTGTGATTAGCTGTGATTGGATACAGCTGATCACATGGTAAAGAGCCTCTGTCAGAGGCTCTTTACCTAGATTAGAGATGCGGTGTGTCAGCCTCCGCGGCTTATCCTGCTAGACGTCATATGATGCCCAGTCAGGATAACTAAACCCCTTCCGGGTTGTCATTTTGCTATAGGCTGGGCTGGAAGTGGTTAAAAAACACCCTTATGTGAATGAGTATGGGGTGCATGGTACCCTTACCCATTCACCAAAAAAGTGTCGAAAGTAATAAAAACAGAGACCGTTTATTTGTCTGGGTCAGTGACGTCACAAGGGGTGAGATCACCAGGTAACATAGCCAGGTGACCCCTCTCCTATATAACGGATTCATGAATGGTAGGAGCGCTTCTTTTTTCTTGTTGGGGTCGGCGGTGCGCAGGCGGTGTGATTGACAATGGATTTACATTGGGGGAAACAGTTTTTTATTTTTTTATTTAACCACTTCCCATCAGCTTATTTTGGCACTCCTCTCCTACATGTAAAAATCATCATTCATATGTTTTTTTTAGCAGACACCTTTTTATGTCACACGTGATTTGCGCAACAATTTTTCAAACGCGTTTTTTTTGGAAAAAAATTTTGGAAAAAGTTTCATAAATTAAAAAACTAAACAGTAATGTTAGCCCAATTTTTTTGTATAATGTGAAAGATGATGTTACGCCAAGTAAATATATACCCAACATGTCAGGCTTTAAAATTGTGCACAGTCATGGAATGGCGCCAAACTTCGGTACTTGAAACTCTCCATAGGAGACGCTTAATTTTTTATTACAGGTTACAAGTTTAGAGTAACAGAGGAGGTCTAGTGTTCTAATTGTTGCTCTCGCTCTAACGCACGCATCGGTACCTCACGCGTGGTTTGACCGGTGTTTACATATGTGGGCGGGGCTTGTGTGCGTTCGCTTCTGTGCGCGAGCCCACGGGGACAGAGGTGCTTTAAATTATAATTTTTTTGTTTATTTTACTTAAATTTAAAAAAATTTTATCACTTTTTTTTTATTACAAGGAATGTAAACCTCCCTTCTAATTGGAATGATGCGTGACAGGTCCTCTTTATGGAGAGACATGGGGACTATAAGATCTCTCCTCCGGGCTACAAAGCATGAGAGCCAATAAAAAAAATTAAAAAAAATGAACGATCCCATGCTTTCTAGCCGTGCTTTATTTACAACCGCGGCCCGTACGTGACGTCATAATGTCACACCCGGGCCTCCAACAGTCAGAGATGACAGGTGACCATCTGGTCACTGGAATTCTCTATGCTCGTCATCAGGCGGCGGATTCTTTCTCTGGGTCCCCGATGCCACGGGAGAGACTGAAGAAGCACCGGAGGGCGGCGGGAGGGGGGGTGATGCCCCCTCCCGTAAGAACGATCAAGCGGCGGGACTGCCGCTATGATCATTCTTATGGTGCACAGAATCGCCGGCTCTAAAAGATGATATCTGGATGATGCCTGTAGCTGCAGGCATCATTCAGATATCCCCATTGAAATTAAAGGACGTCATATGACATACCTTGAGTGGGAAGTGGTTAATAAAGGAATTAACAAAAACGTTCTGTGTTATTACTTTGACACTTTTTTGGTGAATGGGAAAGGGTAACATGGGGGGCACAGGGGGGGCATGCTTTTTTTTTACTTTCTGGTCCGTTTGTGAATTGGACTTAAAGCAGAGTGCCACACTAAAGTGGAACTTCCGCTCTTCCGCCTCCGGTGCCACAGTTGGCACCTTTCAGGGGGGAGGGGGATGCAGATACCTGTATAATACAGGTATCTGCACCCACTTCTGGGAATCGATTCCTGAATGAATGAATGAATGAATGATTTGTATAGCGCTGCAACTGCGAACTGAATCGCCTCGAGGCGCTTGACTGCTCTTGTTGGGATGCCATGTTTAGAAGAGGTGGGTCTTGAGTTTTTTCCTGAAGGCCTGATGGTTTTCTTCCATGCGGATGTGGGAGTCACGCCCCTTCGCGTCACCCCCCGCTTTCTCCTGGGAAACACACAGGTCCCAGTAGATAGCGGGGACCACTTACGACGTGTATGAATTAGACTTAGTTCACTGCATGCGATAATATATGCAAATGAGTCACGTGACCACGTTATTGCATGTGGTAAATGTTAGTGAATTGACCCCTATGTCTAAAGTGAGGTGGAAGCATGATACCACCTTAGGAAAAATGGACTGAAGACTACCTTGTGAAGAATGAGGAATGGTTCTCTAAAAGAGAGATGCTAATTAAGAGACACGTCTGACAAATTTGATGGCAGGTGGGGTTATCTAGGGGGATATCCTTGTTGGGTTCAAAGGGTAGACTTTGCAAGACAGAGAACCAAGTTGATATCCCAAGGGAGCTGTAGTACTTTTTTTTAGAAGAAATAGTATACACAGCTTATATATGTTAATATATTATAAATACATTCAGACAATAAAAAACGTGTGAGCAGCATATAATTTTCGATAAGAAATGTGGATTATATAATAAGAAAAAAATTTCAGTAGGTTTCGAGTATACTGTTCATCAACTAAATAACCAGAACTACCCATCTAGGTCAGAAAATTAAGTCCTGCTAGATCACTTCAGGCTGGCCCCAGGTATAGCTATATAAAACATAAAAAATAAGTGCATATAACCACTTGAAGGCCAAGCCTTTTCTGGCACGTTTTGTTCATATGTTTACATCAGTATTTTTTTGCTAGAAAATTGCTTATAACCCCCCCCCCCCCCCCAAACACACAAAATTATATATATATATATATATATATATATATATATATATATATATATATATATATATATATATATATATATATATATATATATATATATATATATATATATACATACATACATACATACATACATACATACATACATACATACACATATACATACACACACACATACACATATCAGAGAGGGAATAAAATGATGATCATTGAGATTTTTTATGTCAAACGGTATTTGTGCAGCGGGTTTTCAATCACAATTTTTAGGATTTTTTTTTTAATGAATTAAAAAAAAAATTAAAAAAATTATATATAGAATTATTTTTTTTCTAAAATATGAAAGATGATGTTATGCTGAGTAAATAAATATCGCCATAGACGACGCTTTACCTTTATTTTCACAGGTTACCGGCTTATTGCTAGAATTATTGCTCATGTGTGGTGCGAACATGGTTTACATATGCGTTTGCAACTTATGTATGCGTTTGTTTCTGCGTGTGAGCACTGAGGGATGCTTTAATTTTAATATCTTATCTTTATCTTATTTCTTAATTTTACACTGTCTTTTTTTATCACTTTTAGTTTTATTACAAGGAATGTAAACATCCCTTGTAATATAAATAAGGATGACATGTCCTCTTTATGGAGAGCTCTGGGTTCAAAAAGACACCAGATCTCTTTACCTTTAAAAGCAAAAAGATCACCAGTAACAGTGTTTCCTGATGCCAACATGGCAGCATGGCAGCATACTAGTGATAGAGCTATGCCTCTTGACTACTTCCTCAGGACCAGCGAATAGCATAAATGAAAGGCCTAGTTAGGCCCCACCCCATTCTTTTTTTCCTCATACCTCAACGCACCAGTGAAGAGTAAGCAGTACTATGCCCCCCCCATGCAGCATCCGGCTGGGTTCAAGCCTCTCCCAGTACGAAGCCCCAGCGCTCAGGCTGCTAAAATGCTCTATTAGTCTGGGAACCCCTTCTGTGGGTCTTATTGGGGCCTCTGCAGTGTTTCCTCTTTAGGAACGAAAGCTGCTTTTAAAATTGGTAACTGCAGCGCTTGTGGAATATGGGGGGGCCAGCTATGCTTTATCTCTCTTTTTTTTTAATCGAAACAAAGTTTATTGAGCATAAAACATACAAGAAGAGGTATTCACAGCTTAGGTGCAACAGGCACCATATAAACGGGTTACAAAGAAGAAAATTTGACATGTCTGGAGGGGTAAGTGCCAGTTTACAATAAAAGTGCTTTACATACATACAGGCAAGTGCAGTACCGTGGGCTTCATAGGTCCTCACTGGTGCTTTGTCCTATCACGCAGTGGGGCCGCAGGGCCGTGCTGGATGCCAATCCAGGGGTGGTGCGTAAAGTGGGCCGTACAGACTCAGTACATATGGGTACACATCAGGTTATGTCACACGGGGGGGGGGGGGGGGCGTGTATACTCGGGTATATAGTATATATATATATATATATATATATATATATATATATAGTATACTATAGGTCGGACAAGTGTCTGGGTCATCGAGCCACCTGTCCCAAACTTTATTATATTTAGCTGGACATCCGCGATGGAGGTAAAATACCTTCTTATAGGGCAGAGTGGCATTGACAGCAGCAATCCAAGCTTGGAGAGTGGGGGGACTCGTTTTGATCCAAGTGCAGGCAATTTGCATTCTGGCTAGAAAAAGGGACTCCTGCAGAAGAATAGCAAGGTATTTTTCCTCCTCAGAGAGTGGAAGGATCCCTAGCAAGCATTTGCGGGGGCATAGAGACAGGGGAGAGCCCATTCGGTCGTGCAGGAATTTAATGATTTAATGGTGGTAGAATGTGCCCCCAGGATCCCCACATTTGGGGCAGGAGGGGTCATGGTCAGACCTGAACCTAGATAGGCGAATCGGTGTAAGATATGACCTGTGAAGAATGTAGAGGTGAGTAAGCCTGACAGTTTGGGGGACACAAGTTTGGAAACAGCGAGTGCGTCCTCCCAGTCCTCATGCTCCACAGCACCCAGGTCCGACTCCCACCTGGGTCTCAGGTCGTGTGCCAGCTGGGTGGCTTCAGGTAATAATAGTTGGTTGTAGAAAAAGGAAAATTAATTTTTTAGGGTCCTGACCCCGGATAACACTCACGGTGGACAATGACTCCAGCCTGGGGACAGATCCGGTGAATTGGGAGTTAAGAGCGTGCCGGAGGTGGCGGAAGAGCATGTGGTTAGGGAGGTCGAAGTCGTCTTTGAGGGCCTGGAACGGTCTGATCGTGCCCCCTCTCAGTACCTGTGAAAGGAACAATATGCCCTTGGAGATCCAAAGGGCCTGGTCTGGCACCTTGAGGAGCTCAGGTAGTTGGGAATTGTTCCAAAGGGGAGTGTGGGCATGGATGGGCGGGGCTTTAGTCTTGTTAACTGTTAATTGCCAAATTTTACAATGGTGGGCAAGCATAGTTTTGTGGGGGGTGGGGAGGCCATGGGTGCCGCAGAAGAGGACCTGCAGTGGGTGAGAGATCAGGCCCGTGCGGGGCGGGCAAACTAGCGTCAGGTATCGGTCTTTGTCAGTCTTGTCAAGGTAATAAAACTGGGAGAGCTGGGACGCTATGTAGTAAAGGAGGAGGTCGGGAAGAGCGGTGCCCCCCGGTGCACAGGGCACTTCAGGGTTTTCCAGGAAAGCTTGTGGAGAGATGGGCCCCAGACAAAAGGTATTAAGGATGGCTTCCATGGACTTGAAGATCCGTAGGGGGATACTTAAGGGGGCATGCCAGAACGCAGAGTAACTTGGGGAGGAGAATCATCTTAATTAAGTTAATGCGCCCCATAACCCCAAGGGGGAGCCGGGACCAGGTCTGGGTCTTGAATTTGAGAAGGGCGAACAGCGGCTCAACATTTAGTTTTATGTATTCTTCAGGGGCTCTAGTACATTGTACACCGAGGTACTTTATCTGGCTTGCCCTGACCAACGGGAGTTTCGTCTGGGGGGCCGTCGGGGCCCCTAGGTCCAGTGGAAGGATTTGGGATTTGGACCAGTTAATTTGTAACCCCAAGTACTCGCCGAAGTGTTTAATAAGTTGAAGCGCGGCCTCCAGCGAAGGACCAGAGTCCTCTAAGTAGAGGAGCATGTCGTTGGCATACAGGCTAATAACCTCAGTGAGCTGTCCCGTTCGGAGGCTTTTGATATGAGGGTGTGCTCTGATTGCTATGGCCAGGGGTTCGACCGCGAGGGCATATAGGAGTGGTGATATTGGGCAACCTTGGCGGGTGCCCCTAGAGAGTGTGAAGGAATCAGAGGTCCTGCCATTGACCTGGATCCGGGCGGTGGGAGCCTGGTAGAGGAGTTGTATCCTTTATTTGATCCTATTTGATGAATTTGGGGCCAAAGCCAAATCTGCAGAGGCACTCCCAGAGGTATCGCCACTCCACGGAATCAAATGCCTTTGCGGCATCCAGACTCACCACCACCCTGGACCCAGTGTTGTCGTGTGTGGCCTGTGGGTTCATATGGAGCCTGCGGAGATTGAATGCCGTATTTTTGTTGGACATAAAGCCCGTTTGATCCGGATGAATTAAACTAAGAATGACCTTGTTAAGGCGGAGGGCAAGAATTTTGGCTAGGATTTTCACATCGAGCTGTAGAAGGGAGATGGGGCGGTAGGACTCAGGGAGGAGGGGGTCCTTGCCTGTTTGGGGATGAGGACAATGAGAGCCTTCTATGGGGGAGGGTCTCAGCGTCAAAGATGTGGGCATAGAGTTTCTGTAGTTTAGGGATAAGGGTGTCCTGGAAGTGTGCGTAGAATTCTAGGGGGAGACCATAAGATCCTGGGGACTTGGAGGTTGGAAGAAGGGACATCGCCTCAGCAATGCATTCAGTAGTGATAGGTGCCTCGAGTTGGGTCATCTGGAGAGGGGAGAGGGAGGGAAAGTCAACAGTCTGGAGGAATCGGGTCAGGTCTGTCGGGGTATGACGAGCCGTGGAGGTGTAGAGGTCTGAGTAGAATTGTTTGAATTCCCCAGCCACTTGATCAGGGTCAGAAATCACTTCCCCCGATGAGGCCCGAAGCTGGACCACCACGGGGGGGGGGGGGGGGGGAGATCAAGGTGAGCCATGTAGGCGAGGAGCTTGCCCGCACGTTCACCATGTTCAAAGATGCGTTGTTTGCTGAAAAATATGCGTTGCTTTGCCTTTTCAAAATGTAGCTGGTCAGTCAGTCTAGATTGTTGACGGAGGAGAGAGGCATTGCTTGCGGAGGGGTCAGCAAGGATCATCTGTTCCAGGGAGCAGAGCCTCTCCTCAGATTGTTGCAATATGTTCTTTGATGTGGCTTTATGTCTATTGATGCGGGTGGAGAGAATTAGTCAGGCATGGGCTTTAAAGGTCTCCCACACCGCACCCACGGGCGCCGAGTCGAGGCTGACATTGAAAAAGTGTGTCCACTCACGGTCGACCGCCTCCAGATCCGGTAGGACAGAGAGCCAAAGGGAGTTCAGCCGCCATGTGCGGGGGGATGGGGGCGTCAGTAGCCGCAGAGTCACCCAGTAAGGCGAGTGGTCCGAAAGCACTCTGCTTCCGAACCCCACCTCTACGAGGACTGGCAGCAGAGTGGGGGACAGCAATATTAAATCGATACGTGACATGGCCATGTGTGAGGGGGTGAAACATGAGAAGGCTATTTTGTCCGGGTATTTGTGTCTCCAGGTGTCCGTCATGGCAAATTCTGCAAGCAGTCTGCCAAATCTAGTGGTGAGAGGTGGGGGGGGGGGGGCACTTGGGTGGATGCACTGAGCCTGTCTAGGCTGGGATTGATAGTCATGTTGAAGTCTCCTAGCCACATTGCAGGCACTGTGGGGTGTTGGGCCATGAAGGTTAGGCCCTCCTGGAGGGCACCAAACTGAAATGGAGGCGGTATTTAAAATGCCGTTAGGAGTAACTCGAGCCCACCTAGGGTGGCATGAATAAAAAGGAATCTGCCCTGCGGATCCGATTGCAGGTCATGTAGCTGAAATTGGACTGTTTTGGCTATTAGAATGGCAGCCCCCCTGGAGCTGGATGTGTGGGGGGCATGGTATAGCCATCCCACCCACGGCCTCTTAAGTGACATTTGGGCCTGGCCCACTATGTGCATTTCCACGAGGACAGAGATGTCTGCTCGTGCGGCCTTGAGGTAGGAAAGGACTGCTATTCTTTTGGGTTTGGCGCCAAGCCCCCGCACGTTCCAGGTGACTAGTTTAAGCGATGCCATGGGAGAGTGAGAGTGGCACTATTTACAACCGGATCCGCGAGGAGAAACCCACAACACATATTGTCAACAGTATACATACACTGCATAGCATAAGGCGTATAGGCATACATTTTAAAAGGCACATCAGGTGGTACGTGGGGCAGAGCAGAGGTATATTGCATGTCAATAGAAATAAAAGGAAAAAAAGGGGGGAGGGGAAAGGGAAAAACGGGTTAAATTAGCAGCATTAATAACAGTAACAAGAAAATAAAAAACTGCGCCATCTCTGGACCAGCGTGGCGAACCTAGGAAACAGCCACCCACCACAGCCATGGGGGTAGCAGCTGGCCAGGGAAACTGAGTTGCGTTTGGCGGTACAAACCGCAGGGTGAAGGACTCACCCAGGTCCCCAACAGTCAATCGGGAACAGGGGGGCGAACAAGTGTACTAACTGTAGAGCACGCAATGGGACAGAGGTGCTAGAGTGTCTACCAGGCAGGTGGGAGCAGATGGAGCGTCCGAGTGGGATGAGGTAAGTGGGAATCATTGACCGGAGAGGGAATCCAACCTGTGCCACTGAGACACGGGGCTAGGGACAGGCAGTCCTGGGAGAATGGAGTCTTCGGGGGGCAAAAGTACCATTACACGGGGGAAGATGGGGAGGGAGAAGGAGGGTAACTCACAGTTCTGTTGCAGGTAGGATCTTCTCAGTGTGTGTGCTCTGTGCGCGTGTCCCAGCATCATCGGTTGCAGAGCTTGTTCCCTTGATCGTGGTAACGGTGCTTCAACGGAGTCCGCGATGCGGTGACCAGGTCAGGCAGGGGGTTCCGGAAAACAGGGTGAGGATGTCGATCGGATCGTGTGGAGGGTTGGTGCACTTGTGCAGGTGCTGGTCGCGTGGAATCAGGGACGGTGGTCAGTTGGGGCATCAGCGTGCTGGGCCGGCTGGCTCCCGGTTCTCCAGCCACGAGATCACTGCTGCGGGGTCTTCAAAAAACTGGGCCTTCCCGTCACATATGACCCGAAGCCTCGCCGGGAAGAGCATGGCGTAGGGGAGATGTTTGACGCGGAGCTGGCGCTTAGCTTCTGTGAATTGCTTTTTCTGCACCTCCAAGTCTGGAAACACCGCGACGGTCACATTCCCGACCGGAATATTACTACTCTCACGGGTAAGACGCAGGACGGTGTCTCGGACGCTGTAGTTCAGGAGCTTTGCGATGAAAGTTCTAGGAGGCGCGCCGGCAGGTGGTGGGCGAGCAGCAAGGCGGTGGGCCCGTTCGATAACGAACGTAGACGAGAAGGCTTCTCTGCCGTATGTTTTAATCAGCAGGTTCTCCAAGTATGTAGGGGGGTCAGAGCCTTCCACACGCTCCGGCAGGCCAACGAAGCGGAGGTTACACCTCCTTAGTCTGTTTTCCATGTCGTCCTGCTTGTGCAGGACGACACTAAGCTGGTGTTGGAGCTGCTCCGTGGTCACCTGCAGGGGAGCAATGTCTGCCTCCACGTGGCTCACTCTTCGTTCCGTCTCAGCGGTCCGGTCCCTCAGCTTTTGAATATGCTGCCGGATGAGGGAGACATCAACTTTCACCTCCTCTATCTTAGAGGTGAGCGTCGCTTGGCAGAGGGAGACTGCTTCTAGGATCTTTGCTGTGCCTCCGGCTGCTGGTTCATCCGGCGCCTGGGCCTGGTCGGCGCCATCTTCGTCTCCGCTCCCGCGGCCCTCATGGCGGTACTTCGCCAGCTTGTTTACGGCCTCGGAGACCTGCTTTATCTCTCTTATGGCCCCTTGTGCCATACAGGGTCGCCTGTACCTTTTACCTATGTCTCCCTCTTTTGTCTTTCATTACCTTTCCCATTCCTTGCTGTCCTCTGCAGGTGTAGGTATGTATGTATATGTGATGAGTGTGTATATGTGATGAGTGTGTATACGTATATACACGTTTAAAAATAAAAATAAAATAAATGTGTATGTGGATGTGTGGGTATGTGTATGTATATATAGGGCTGCTGTTAGAAATCACAGGGCCCCTTACAGCCTACCAGACAGCCCCCCCCCCCCCCCCAAAAAAAAATATCAAAACAATATTTTCACGAAAAATACACTAAAATCACATAAAATCATTATTAGTGGACACAAACCTAGCATAACTTACAAAATTCCCGCTAAAACAAAGATAAAACTGTATTAAGTCAATAAAGTTCTGTGTGTGAACACAGATTCACACTGATGCGGTGTGGGGCACGGCATGTAATTCGCAAAGGAATCGCAGCACATTCCTGTGTGAAATACATTGGATTTGTAAAGCTCAAATCGCTTTGCATTCGCACCAAACTCGTGCAGGACCCTTTTTTTTCCGAACCAGAATTGAATCGCATGGGTGTTCACACCCATGCGATCCAATTTTGCAAATCGCACTGCATTTTGCAAATCATTTGCGGGGTGTCGTCAACTTAACATACGCTCCGCAATTGGTTTGCATTACCGGGTGGCGATTTTGATCTGGTGCAGAATCAGCAGCGAATTGGCTGTGAATTTGCACCGGATCTAGTGTGAACAGAGGCTAAATAAGGTATTGGGGTTCATCCACATGGGTGCTGTGGCCTTTACAGAGTGAATCTGCGCTTTTTTTTAAATGTTGCTGTGCTGTGTGCAGGCAGCCTATCTTATGCAGGCCATACATGGGTCGAATTCCGAGCGATTTGACGATCAAAAATCGAACATTTGTGCGTTTTGTAATTTGATGGTGCCACCATTGAGGATCAACCACGCCTTCAATTTCTCCTCATGTTGTTATCGAAATGTAATGGGAATGTTCATTTCTTTCCAGGTCACAGCTCATGCACATTTCTTTTTAGATTATATTTCTCGCATGATTCTCCCATCATTGATTAGAAATTAGTTCGTTTTTCACCGTTTTTCGCCGCACGAAAATCAGGCATTGCTTCGGCCCCACTAATGGTTTTATAATAGAATGATTATTCAAAGGTGGAATTTTCTAATTAAAAATCGTTCGGAATGCGACAGGTGTATGCCCGGCCTTACAGCAGCTGTATGAACACAACTGCAGTTCCTAATTTGACAGGTGTGCGGATGCAGATGTACGGCTCTAAACACAGACAGTAGGCATTCAGCGCCACTCACACACACACCTGCACACCTATCAAATTTGGACCTGCGGCTGAGTTCATGCAACAGCTGCATCCCCATGGAGTAACAGATGGCAAAAAATTGCTATTTAACACTGTATGGGCCAGAGAACCTGTGTGAATGAGCCCCTAATTTTTTTAATTATTAAAAAAAAAAATGACAAGAATTTTTTAGAATGTGCTATTTGTTTACATTTAAAAAAAAAAAATGTAGAGGGGGCTTGGGTGAAATATCAGGGGTCTAAACAGACCCCTGACATCTCACCTTTAAGACAGAGAAAGGAAGGAACCGTTAAATTACATTTACTGGCCCCTTCCCGCACTCCTAGTCCTGACAGCTGATGCATCCCCCTGGGTACCCACATCGCCTGGTGGGAGGGGAAAGCCGACAGCACTGCGGGGGGACAGGGGGAGGATCGGAGCGGCAAGGGGCACTATCAAAGGAATGATGCACTGTGATGAAAGCCAGCGAGCGGGGAAAAAACAGCCTTCAGCTGCTGCAGAGACCCACACAGTGCATCATTCCTGTAATTCCCCCCCCCCCCCCCCCCCCCGCAGCACCAATCCCCCCTCCCTGTCGGGGCCCCCCTTTGTGAGCGGGGCACTCTACTCTCTAGGAGGACCGGTGTTCCCTCTCTATCAGCAGCCATATGTGTGTATGTACATATATATAACACACACACACACACACACACACACACACACACACACACACACACACATATATATGGGGGGGGGGGGTGTGTATGTATAGTAGGGGATCAGAGGGGTGAAAGGCCGGTTCAGACAGTTCAGTAAAATAAAAAAGGTTTTATTTAGCAAAACAAACAGAGGAAATCACAGGCTTGTCTTGTCACACAGGTGCAGAGATAGGAAAAGTTCAGTCTCTTTAACCAACAGGCTGATATATAGACAAAGTACATGGCTCTAGCCAGAGATACAGTCTCTGATATGGTTTTGCTCACCCCAGCAGGTACACAATCCAGCAATGGATCCTCTCACACAACAAGCTGCTATCTCTCTCTCTCCAAACACACTCTCCTCTGCCATCTTCAGCTCAGCTGACAGTAAGCAGGTCTGAAGAGGAAGTTCCTGCCCTCTTCAATTAACCCTTTCCTAACCCACCCCAGACTGACCCTCTGCAGTTTATGTGTGTGTGTGTGTATACACATCTATAGATATATATGTGTGTGTGTATATACATGTAGGTATATGTAGATAAAAAAAGGAAAGTGAAATCCTTTCTCCTATATCTACTCTGCTCCTTCTGTCACTTTTCAGCTATCCTCACCTCAGCTGGCCGTCCCATTTCTCCACAGATCAAGAGTCAGTTACTGCTCATACAAAGACCCCCAACAACTAGGGTAGGAACCACCGTATCGGTAGGTTTTCAGGAAAAAAAAGAGTGCCCTTTCGTGCAGATTGCTTTGATTTGCTTCAGCCACGCACGCCCACGCTCCCAAAAGGGCCGGGCCAAGGCAAGGCAGACGTTCTGCAGAGGAGCATAGCCCAGATGGCGCTCCCACTCTAGAGAAGAGCTCCAAGGAAGACGCCTTTGCTCCTCTTACCCAGAGCCAGCACCCGAACAAGAGTCTTGCAGGGCCTTGGGCGCAGTACCTATGCCCAGGAAGCTGGTGAGTAGATACTGCTTGGAGGAGTATGCAGCTAACAGGTAATGCCAAATGTCTATTATTGATAAGAGTGGCACAAGATTCTGTTTTGAACTTTCCTTAATTACCTAAAGCAACTGTAACATTTGTATTGGAAACTGTTGCCATAGGAAACAGCGTTCTAGTCTGTGTAGACATGGCATCTTGCTGGATGCTTTTCCCTGCGTGGCTGTCCTCCTGTAGAAGTCTGGGAGTCTGTCGGGTTGGCGTTGCACAGACACATTTTGGGAGCCCCAAGGAGAGTAGTAATGTAGCACATAGAGCACGCTAGTGGGTGTGGCCAAATTGCCCTTGCTGACATCACCCTTCAGTGAGGCCAAACAGCCGCCTACACAGTTTTGTGTATGACCATCTCAGTTACTTGGGGAGCCACAGCCTGGTCTGGGTAATAGACCCAGGTCTCAGGTGGACTGAAGCCCTGACACATGGTTTGGGACCCAAGCTGTCCAGTGAATCCTGGACAGATGGCACACCCTAGGTGTCTGGCGCCCATGAATCTACTTTGCAGGATCCCACTGAGCCCAGGGTCTGCCTTTTTCCAGATTGCTTGGGACTGACCACCACTTCAGGGAGGATTGTACCTGAGAAGTGATGATTAAACTTTCGTCTAGAGATTCGTTCCTTTTGTCCAAGAGGAAAGATAGAAAAATTGATTGAAGTTGAAGATTTGAAATTGAAGATTGAAAGTCTCTTGAGTGCAGTTGTGCCCAGACCACAGCTGGAATGCTGGCTGACATGAGTGCCAGGACCCAGAAAATCTCCCTCCTGGCACACGGGGGGGGGGGGCTACTATCAGCCTTTTGACAGCTGCGACTATTTTCTCCACCTTTTCCCTTGGGAGGAAAAGCTTTTGAGCCCGAGAATCTACCTGGAAGCCTAGGTAGGTTTGGACCTGAGCTGGTTCCAGGGATGATTTTTTTTTTCCTGTTCACCAGCCAGCCTAGCTTTTGCAGGACATAAATCACCCTTCGGGGGTCTGTTTCCACCTGAGCGGCTGATGGACTGAAGCAGGTCGTCCAGGTAAGGTATTAACGCTATCCCTTGGAGAAGGAGCTAGGCTACTGCCTCTGCTATGATCTTCGTAAAGAACCTTGGACCGGCCACTAGCCCAAAAAGAAGTGCCCAGAATTGCCAGTGGAGAACCTCTTCCTGGGTTACCACTGCAAATCTCAGGAATGCCTGGTGTTCTGGGAATATCAGAACATGTAAATAGGCATCCCTGAGATACAGGGTAGTCATGAAAAATAGGATTTTTAAAACAGCTTACCTGTAAAATCCTTTTCTTTGAAGTACATCACGGAACACAGAGTCATAGTAGTTACTATGTGGGTTATAGGCCACCTTCAGGTGATGGACACTGGCACACCCTAAGACAAAAAGTCCACTCCCTATAGAACCCCTCCCACGACTGGGCGTACCTCAGTTTTGTAGCAAAGCAATACACGTATATACCAAAAAGAAGGGAGGGGCCTTGATGTGCTTCAAAGAAAAGGATTTCACAGGTAAGCTGTTTTAAAAATCCTATTTTCTTATCGTACATCACGGGACACAGAGCCATAGTAGTTACTATGTGGGATGTCCCATAGCAATGCCAACAGAAGGGAGGGAGACAACAAAAGTAGGACACCAAGATTAGAGGACTTATACTGCAGCCTGCAGTACACTGTTCCCAAAGGCGATATTCTCATGACCTTTTACATCTATTTGATAGAACCTGGTAAATGTATGGACTGAAGACCAAGTTGCGGCCTTGCACATCTGAGCCATGGAGGCCCATGCACTGCCCAGGAAGCACTAACAGCCCTGGTGGAGTGCGCTTCAATATGAAAAGGTGGAATTTTCCTCTTTAAACCATAAGCTTGAACAATCACTTGACAAATCCATTTAGAAATAGTAGATTTTGACGCTGCCTGTCCTCTTAGGACCTTCTGGCAACACAAACAAAACATTTGTTTTACGAATCTGAGCGGTCACCTTCAAATAGACCTTTCTTACGCAGAACCAGGATCTGGAAAAAATGAAGGCAGAACAATATCCTGGTTTAAATGAAAACCTGACACTACCTTCGGTAGGAAATTAGGATGAGGACGCAATACAACCTTCTCCTTATGTATAATCAAATATGGCTCTTTACAAGAAAGAGCAGCCAACTCTGATACTATTCTTGCAGAACATATGGCAAAAAACGAATTTCCTTGTCAAAACGACAAAGGGAATATCTTGTATCGGCTCAAAAGGCTGTTTCTGTAATGCCGACAGGACTAAATTCAAGTCCCAAGGGTTCAGGGGTGACCTAACCGGAGGATTTATCCACGTTACCTCATGAATAAAGCTACGAACCAGAGTGTGAAGCAAGTGGTCGCTGAAAAAACACTTATAAGGCAGACACCTGGCCTTTGATAGTACTCAAGGCCAGCTTCATTTCAAATCCCATCTGTAGAAATTCAAGGATCCTACCTATGACATATTTCCTGGGGTGCCAACCCCTGGATTCACACCAGGAGATGTATGCCTTCCAGACTCTATAATAGGACTCTGGAGGCCAGCTTCCTAGCATTAACCAAAATAGAAACTACTGAACCTGACAGCCCACAGTCTTTCAGAATGTGGGTCTCAATAGCCAAACCGGTAAATTTAGCGCTTGTAACGTAGGGTGGAATACAGGACCTTGAGAGATAAAGTCTGGCCGCGGTGGTAGGATCCATGGGTCCCCTACCGCAATCTTTACAATCTCTGCATACCAAGATCTCCTGGGCCACAAGAATCACCTCCTTCCCTTCCTGCTTGATCCTGCGAAGAAGGAGCGGAAGCAGCAGAACAGAAGGGAACGCATAGATCAGTGAATACTGATCTCACGGAAAAACCAAGGCATCTGTTCCGCATGCCAGCGGATCCTTTGTCGTCGACACAAAGTTGATGATCTTTTTGTTGAACCTGGACGCAAACAGATCCAAGTCCAGAATTTCCCATCTTTGACATATTGACAGAAAGATGTCTGGGTGAAAAGACCAGTCTCCTGGGAACAACTGTTGGCGACTCAAGTAGTCTGCTTGCCGATTCTCTATTCCCGGAATGAAGACTGCCGATAGGCAAGGAATATTGTCTTCTGCCCAGGATATGATTTACCTCTCTCTGAGCCGCACGACTTCTCGTGCCCCCTTGGTGATTGATATAGGCCACTGTTGTGGCATTGTCAGATTGGATCCTGAGTGTCCAGGCCTTCAGGGCCAGGCGTGCTGTCCGAATCTCTAGAAAATTGATGGGCAAGGTCATTTCTGCTTTGGACCATTACCTTGGACAGATGCTTCTTCCAGGACTGCTCCCCAGCCCAGAAGGCTGGCATCTGCTGTCGCCACCTTCCAGGTAACTGGTAGGAAGGACTTTATTTTGTGAAGATTCTTGGATATCAACCACCAACTGAGGCTTTGATGCACTTTGGGGGATAAACGCATTGGGAAGTCTAGAGCTTGGACCTTCTTGTTCCAAGTTGACAGGAGTCTTGAATGAAACTGCGCATAAGGAACGGCCTCGAATTAAGCTGCCATCTTTCCCAACCATCTCATGCAAAGTCAAATAGAAGGATTCTTCTTTGCTTTGACCACCTGAATCAGTTCCCTTATGGAACTGATCTTTGCCTGGGGCAAGAACACCCTCTTCTGAGCTGGATCTATGATCAGGCCCAAGTCGGGCTACCGACTGATCCATCAAGAGTAGATCATCTAAATAAGCTAGAATAGTTATACCCTGAGCCCTTAATCTGGCTAAAGGGGGACCAAGAAGCTTTGTAAACACTTGAGGTGCAGTAGCTACAAACTGAAAATTAAGATTTTCTATCTTGAAGCATAGATATTCCTGGTGAGCGGGGAAAATAGGTACATGTAGATAATGACCTTGATGTCGATTGACGTTAGCAGTTCTCCACCTTGTAGAATGGAGACCACTGACCGGATTGACTCCGTGCGAAAAGAGTGGATATTCAAAAACAGGTTTAGATCTTTGAGATTTAAAATGGGTCCGACATCCCCGTTTGGTTTTGGTACCGTAAAAAGGTTTGAATAAAACCCTAAGCCTCGCTCTTCCATGGGGACCACCGATATCACTTTGAGACAAGAGATGATCCAAAGCCAGAAAGAGAGACTTTTTTTCTGGGTCTGTGGGAATGTTTGATCTGAGAAAACTCTCGGAAATCTAGTTTGCAACCTGGAGATATTGAGGAAGCCACCCCCCATTTGTCTCGACACTGTTCCTGCCAGACCCTTGAGAACTGCAGAAGTCTCCCCCCCCCCACTCGAGCGAGTTGGGGCGCCCCATCATAAGGAGTATTTTGTTTAGTGGGTTTCCTCCCCCAGGGCCTCTTTTGACCCTGGGGTTGACCCTGAGGTTTACCTCTTGAATTTGACGGTGGAGGCCGTCGTGAATGCCTGGAGGCAGATGCTCCTGGCACCGGAGAAGAAGCTTGTTTAAAAGAAAAACGCTTAAACTTCTTCTTAACTGGTAAAAGGAAACTTTTTCCATTAGAAATTATTTGGATGTATTGATCCAGATCGTCTCCAAACAACCGTTCACCATGAAATGGAAAACTAGCCAAGAGCTTTTTGCATGGCGCTTCGGCTGACAAATTTTTCAACCATAGAACTCTATGCACATGTACCAGCCCGAGCATAAGCCGTGAGGCTTGGAGAATAGACTCATTCATAGCGTCTACTGTAAAACATAACGCCTCTGATATCCCGGGCCAAATCTTGTGGCTGCTGATCAGGAATAATCTTGAGCACCTCTTTAAACTGGTCCTTTAAGGACTGACATACCCCGATCGCTGCCAGTGCAGGCTGAACAACTGAACCTGCCAGAGAAATATTGTTTTTATATAGGAATTCCAACTTCTCATCTGTTGGATCCTTCAGCATTTGGGAATGGTCTACAGCAGTGGTCATCAACCCTGTCCTCAGGGCCCACTAACAGGCCAGGTTTTATGTATTACCTTGGGGAGATGCAGACTAGAATACTGCAATCACTGAGCAGCAAATGATATCGCCTGTGATGTATTTCAGTTATCTTGCAAACCTGGCCTGTTAGTGGGCCCTGAGGAAAGGGTTGATGACCACTGGTCTACAGGACAAGTCAAGTTTTTGTTCACAGAGGATATAGCAGCATCAATTGCTGGAATCCCCCATTTTTTTATTAAACTCTTCCTCCATAGGATAAAGTGTTGAAAACTTTTTTGGAGGAAAAAACTTTATCTGGGTGCTCCCACTCAGAATACATAAGCTTTTTCACTAATGAATGGATAGAAAAAGCATAAATAGGTTGGGGAGGCTTTAGCGAACCCAAACAAGAAGTGGGCTGACTGAATCAGCCCGCCCGACTGACTCAGCCCGACTGACAGCAAAAATGTGGAGCGGACCAATTCAGTGAGAGATTGTACCAACAACCTTTCTTGTGAACCCGATCCTTCCGTATTAGACTTTTAAAGAGGGATTGCACCAAAACAAAAATAAAAAAATTAAAAGCCAGCAGCAACAAATACTGCAGCTGTTGACTTTTAAAATGGACACCTACCTCTTCCAGGGTCCAGCGATGTCGGCAGCCGTAGCCGAGAAAGCTGCCATTCTCGTTGAGGGAATCAGGAAGTGAAGTGTTGCGGCTTCACTTCCCGGTTCCCTACTGCGCATGCGCGAGTCGCGCAGTGCAATAGGAATCATCCGCGCTGTCTCTGGGACCCATGTGTGTCCCAGCAGACAGCGCGGCGGGACAGGAAGAGGCATAGACTCCCGTGGGAGTCTATGCCCGAAAGTGGGTGCAAATGTCTTAGACAGGTATCTGCACCCCCCTCCCCCCTGAAAGGTGCCAACTGCGGCACCGGAGGGGGAAGGGTTCCGATGAGCGGAAGTTCCACTTTAGGGTGGAACTCCTCTTTAAGGAGGAGTCATCAGCCTCTTCCTGGTCCCCTGAGAGAAAAGCGTCATCTCTCGCCCCCTGTTCCTCAGTTTAAGGGTCCTGGGTAATGGACGGGGACCTATTACGCTTAGTCCCACTCTGAGAGGCGATAAGGACATCAATTTTCAAGCCTAAAATGGTTGAGGAAAAAAACTCTTCAGTAATATATACAGAGGCTGCAGTGTTAAAAGCAGCTGCAACACCCGACGTCCCTGATGGCTCACTCTGACCAGCCGTATCACTCTCAGGGGAGGATGCCATCTTTGAGATGGTTTTAGGCTTCCTAGTGGCTGTAGAAGTCTTTCTAGTGCCCTTTTTTGAGGTGTTTTTACCCCCCCCCCTTCCGACCAAGGCCCAATGCACAAAGCAGAGGTACTACCATACTACCAGAAGGAACGCATCCACTGCTTGAGCAATAGTCCAGCCCTGCTGCTGCTATTAATGCTCAGCCTGATGCGATAGTAAATGTGTCAAAAAGGAATGCCTGTGTCGCCAAACCTTTTTTATGCCCCTCTTGCGTCCCTCCGTCAGCTTGCAGCAGTAAAAATGGTGCTTTAAAACACACATTGCCACGCTGGACATTGGAGCATGCCAAAGCTGCGCTAAGCCCCACCCCTGCCTCTTTTTTTAAAAAACGCTTTCCCGCGTGAGCTTTTGATACTATGGGATCACTCTGAGAGGGGGAAAAAGATGGCGAGGAGAGAGCCTGGAATCCGCTGAGTAGGGCGGCGTGCCGATCATTTATTTATTTATTTTTCTCCTGACGCTCTTTCCCGTGAAGAGGGGGAGAATACAGCACAGGTGGGCGGTGTCTTACTGGAGGTCTGCTGCTGGCTGGAGAGAAAGGTAGCTTGCTGCTCCGGACACATTGTGATCTTTTGAGAGAGCATGAGAAGGTATATGCTCCATACAGCCCTCAGTGGTGACACAGGCATGACAACATTTACTAATTTAAAGGAGAAAAGAAAATAAGAATTTTCACATAAGTAAATAAAAAAATGTCTTAGCAAACTCCACTTACCTTTCCCCGCCGCAGGGTTTTCTGTGGTAAAACCAACAGACCCAATCTTCACCATTCACGGTGGGTTCAGTTAACAAACCATCAGGAGCTGGGGCCCCTCGGGGAACCCCCCATCCTGGACCTGTAATAGCACCTCCCCCAGTAAAACTTTATGGCCTTAATAAGAAAAAAGTACTGGATCCCGGGGTCCAGCTGTCTAAAAAGAGAAGCTTTTACAGGCAAAACCTTGTTTCTTCGGACACAAGGCCCGGGTACCATTCAATTCATCCTAAAAGACACTTTGAATGGATCCGACTGCATGGCTAGCCCCAGCAAGGATTGCTCCAGTGGAGCTCAGCACAGCTTCACTCGTGACCAACACCTTAGACACTGGCGAAAAAAACTGAGGTACTCCCAGTAGTGGGAGGGGTTATATAGGGAGTGGACTTTTTGTCTTGGAGTGTGCCAGTGTCCATCACCTGAAGGTGGCCTATAACCCACATAGTAACTACTATGACTCTGTCCTGTGATGTACGATAAGAAACAGTCTAACAGATTTTTTTGCACCGAGTAAATACTCTCTATGGAAAACCTCTTGTATTCTAGGAATTTGTTTAACCACTTTACGACCGCTGCAAACACAGATGTACGTCGGCAGAATTGCACGGACAGGCAAATGGGCGTACCTGTACGTCCCTTTGAATTTGCCGCCATGCCATTGCGTGCCCGTCGCAAGCTCAGTGAGTCCGACCGTGGGTCCCGCGGACCCGATCGCCGCAGGGATACCCGCGATCGTCTCACCGAGAGGAAAAATGGGGCGATGCTGAAAAAACAAGCATCTCCCCGTTCTGCCTAGTGACACTGTCACTGATCTCTGCTGCCTGTGATCGGGAGCAGCGATCAGTGTAGTGTCATACACAGCCCCGCCCTCACAGTTAGAAACACTCCCCAGGACACACTTAACCCTTTCACTGCCAGTGTCATTTTTACAGTAATCACTGCAATTTAATCGCACTGATCGCTATAAAAATTACAATGGTCCCAAAAATGTGTCAAAATTGTCTGATGTGTCCGCCATGTCGCAGTCACGTTAAAAATCGCAGATTGCCGCCATTACTAATAAAAAAAAAAATCATTAATAAAAATGCCATGAAACTATCCCATATTTTGTAGATGCTATAACTTTTGCGCAAACCAAACGCTTATTGCGATTTTTTTTACCAAAAATATGTAGAAGAATACAGCCTAAACGGAGGAAAAAAAAATGTTTTATATATTTTTTGGGGGATATTATAGCAAAAAGTTAAAAAATATAGCTTTTTTTCTAAATTTACGCACTTTTTTGTTTATAGCGCAAAAAAATAAAAACCGCAGAGGTGATCAATCGCAAAAAGTGCTCTGGTCTTTTGCCAGCGAAATGGTCCGGGGATTAAGTGGTTAAGTTCCTGAGATTTATGATAAGGCAATACTTCCCTGAAGGCTTGGGTACCACAAAAATGTGGGAGTAGAACTTGGTATTGCTTTGTTTTGGTACTGGAACTACCACCAATTCCTGAATGCCTTCTAGGGCCTTCTTTTTCAATGTATAAAGTATGGATTGCGCCAACTTTTACCACTACTAAATATTTCACCTGTGCCAACTTATTAACTCCTCAGTACTGCGTTAACAAATTCCTTAAAATTAGGTTATTAAAGTGCCGTGCATAAATCAAAACATATGTACCCCCCTGACACATATATGCCAATAATCAACAATATACATATATGTTAGTGCAAATTAACAATCATAAATTAAAGTTCAACTTCGTGACAAAAATTGACATGTGATAGATCGGTGGACCAATAGTCCTCTATATAGAAGTTTACATCCAATTCCACGTTCATCCCTTGAGGTCTTGTGTTTAATCTACTCCTTGTATGAATTTAAATAGGTTTTTTTTTTTTTTGTTTAATATCTTTTTATTAAGTAAAGGAGAAACATACAACAAGAAAACATCTCAACATACCAGGCTGTTATCACTTTATATCTCAAGGGCTATCAGATAAGGCCTCTGTGCTCCCACCTTATGTCCCCTGAAGGGGGTGTATTTAGTTGTCTATAAGGTGCGAATGAATAGAGAATTACATACTGTAAGAACGTAATCCATGTACTCAGGTGGGAGCAAAGGGGCACGTACATGTTTAACAGTCTAATAGACAGGTAGCCTGGTAAGCCGCATAGTACGCTAATACTGCATAACATTTTACAGCAAGAGAGTAAAGGGGGAGGTGGGGTTAGAAAGAAAGGGAAGAAAAAGAGGGTTAGAAGAGAGAGGGCAAGTAAGGGGGGTAGGTAGGGGAAGGGAGGGCTGGCTCGCATGGCCATCATTACAAATTATATAAGAGCATAAAACAAAAAAGTTAGTTAGTACCCGTAGAGTCTTAGATGGGTTTGGCATGTGTAATCAGTGATATGGGTGTGCCACTAATTCCAGGGAGAGACCTCCTCACCATTCACCCATCCTGAGCAGGAGAGGATATAATAGTTTTAAAGTAGTAAATGAGGACCACGGAGCCCAAGTTAGGTTGTGACGAGTAGAGGTACCTCTTGTTACGTGCGTGTGTTCTTCCATGAGGTTCACTTCAGTTATTTTTTTAATCCAGGATTTCATGGACGGGATTGAAGGTTGTCCCCAATAGGCGGGGATAAGAGCTTTAGCCGCATTTAGCAGATGAGGAACTAAGGATCATTTGTATCTGTCAATTGGCCTTTGAGTGGCAAGGAAGAGAATAGTCCAGGGATCCTGGGGGAGGTTGACCTCTGTGATCTGTTGGATAAGGTCCAATATGGTAGACCAGTATGGGCGTATGTGTGAGCAAGACCACCAGATATGAGCATGAGTGGCAACTTCTCCACAGTTTCTCCAAAAGTTTGGTGAATTTGAAGGGTACATGCGGTGAAGTTTTGCAGGAGTATGGTGCCATCTGGTGAGGAGTTTGTAGTTTGTTTCCGCCATCGTGGATGCCAGAGAGGAAATATGTGCAAGCTGAAGTACTTTGTCCTTTTTCTTGTCCGATATAGTTGAGCCGAGGTCAGATTCCTATTTGGACAGAAAGGTAGGATATCAAGGGTTTTGATGCTCGATCAGGGCTCTATAGAATTGGGAGACCGCATGCTCAGGAGGATCAATATAGCTAAAGATTGATTCTATACCGTTGAGGTCCTGTAATGATCGCAAAGGTTGAGGGAGCGATTGAAGGAAGCTTTGCAGCTGGGCGTATCTCCATTTGTCCATATATGTAAGGGGTTTAGGCCCAAGGATGTTGGGTAGTGGCTTGAGGGTGTTGGATACAAGGACCTGGTGAAGAAAGAGAGGGCCTTGAGACCAAGTTTGGAATCCGGGGTCAAGTCTTCCAGGCATGAAGTGGTCGTGATGTAGGAGTGGCATTAGAGGGGAGTTATAGGTCCATAGCAACTTCTTGTGGAGGCTATCCCAGATATCCAGGGGTGAGGTGGTGAGGAGTGAGGTGTAGCAAGACAGGCTTCTTGATGCACGGGGTATCCAGGGTATAGTGGAGAGGTCTGAGTCTCTTAGAAAGTGTTCCAGCTGAACCCACAACTTGGACGTGGAGGCATATTTCCAATCTGCAATTCGGGACAACACCACCGCCTGATAATACGCCTTAAAATTGGGTAAGGCTAATCCCCCTGTATGTTTGGAGCAAAGAAGAACGGACCTGGAAACTCTAGCATGCCTATCTTTCCATACAAAGCGGGCGATCATGGTTTGAAGAACATTAAAGAAGCCTACTGGAACTCCTAAGGGTAGCATTTGAAATACAAAAAGGATACGGGGTAAAATGTTCATTTTAACTAGGTTAACCTTCCCTAACCAAGAATGTGATGGGGAAGACCATTTTCTAAGGTCTGCTCTAATGTTATTTAAGAGGGGGATATAATTGTGTTTGAAGAGGGAGTGGATTTTTAGGTATATTCCCAGGTATTTCATACGTACATTTTCCCAGCGAAAAGGGAAGAGGGTTTTTTTTTGGTCTGCAAGAGCCTTGGGGACAGTCAGGTTTAGTATTTCTGATTTAGATAGATTGATTTTAAAGTTAGATATGGACTGGAAGTCTGAAAAAGCTGAAATAAGTTTTGGGAGTGAGATTCGGGGCTGTTGAATGAAAAATAAAATGTCGTCAGCGTAAGCTGCATATTTATGGGATCTATGACCGATTTGGACACCATGTATACTTGTGTTTTGCCTAATTGTGGCTAGGAAGGGTTCGAGAGAGATGGCAAAAAGGAGAGGGGAAAGGGGGCAGCCCTGTCTAGTCCCGTTATATAAGGAAAAGGGCTCACTAAGTGACCCATTTATACGAACCTGTGCCGTGGGATTAGAGTAAAGGGAGGAAATACAGTGCCACGTTTTAGGTCCCAGACCAAAGTAACGGAGAGTCCATTTAAGGTACTCCTAGTCCACCTGATCAAATGCCTTCTCCGCGTCCGTCGAGAGAAGGGTGGGCAGGGAGCACCTGCAGACATAGTGGATTAGTGAAAGGGTGCGGAGGGAATTATCTCTAGCTTCCCTGTGTGGGATGAAACCAGTTTGTTCGGCTGTTATCCAGCAGGGGAGAAGGGGCAGTAATCTATTTGCTAGCACTTTGGCGTAAAGTTTGATGTCGACATTTAGAAGGGATATGGGTCTGTAGCTGACACAATGGGTGGGGTCTTTGTCAGGTTTGGGGATTACGGTAACGTGGCAGCAAGGGATTCTGGTCTTAGACTTGCGGTGGGGGAGATATAGTTGGCATATTCTGTAAGTCGAGGAAGTAAAACGTCACTGAACGTCTTATAGTATAAGGTGGTAAAACCGTCTGGGCCTGGGGCTTTGCCTATGGGTGTGGATTTCAAGGCAGCTTGGAATTCTTCAGTTGAGAAACTGGTTTCCATGGATTTAAGAGCTGACCGGGACAGTTTAGGGAGATTGGCGGCTTTTAAGTATTTTAGGACATTTTCTTATCAATTATCAAGGATGGGGTGGAGTTTTTCTGCACATTGTATAAATTTGCGTAAAATTCTCTAAAGGCCTTAGTTATAAGAGGGGTGGCATGGGCAAGTTCGCCTGTGTTTAGTTTGATTTTGGGAATGAAGGAGAGTTGTTTTTTTCCTTGAGCGATCTGGCAAGCGGTTTTCCCGGTTTGTTGCCCCTTAATATATCTTCTGTGAAATGTAGTGGAATCTTCTCTTAGTTTCAAGATCTAGTAGGGATTTCAATTCTTCTCTTTTAAGAGTGAGGGCTTCTAAGTGTATGGCTTGTAGGGACAACTGAATGGACTTGTGTCTTTTTTCAGCCTAGCTAACTATGTAACTATACCATGATGGCTATCCATATATTTTTGTGAGAAACCATTAGAGCAAGAGGCACTGATATATTGCTTGGAGAGGCTGTTGGTGAAATCCATAACGGAGTGGTAATCCTAAATGAACCAAAGGCGCATATCCTGGTATATCTGGTGAGTGGCCATTGCATTAGGTGGTGGTGAAGTCACGTTTATATTGGTGGATATAGAAGCACTTCATATAGGAGGAATATACCTGCACAGAAGTGATCACTCACTGTGGACATTCATTGTATTGGAGGAAAAATATTACACTTTAATTTATGATTGTTAATTTGCACTAACATATATGTATATTGTTGATTAATATATGTATATGTGTTGGGGGGGGGGGGGGTACATATACGTTTTGATTTATGTACGGCACTTTAATAACATAATTTTAAGGGATTTGTTAACGCAGTACTGAGGAGTTAATAAGTTGGCACAGGTGAAATATTTAGTAGTGGTAAAAGTTAGCACAATCCATACTTTATACATTTTTTTTTTATTATTTTCACTTATAATGGTGATATTCACATTTGATTGCAGCAAACTAAAGCCCCATACACACGCGCGGATTATCCGAGGACCAGGTCCGTCATACTTTGTCTGATGTTGGTTTTGCGTACACACGGTCGGACAAAGTTGTCGGAAAATCCGATCATTCTGAACGTGGTGACGTTTGTTGCCTACGACGGGACTACGTAGAGGCTAGTAGCCAATAGCTTTGGTCTTGTAATGTGATCTGAGCATGCGTAGCACTTTGTCCGGTCGGACAACCGTACACACGATCGGATTTGGTGTGATCGGACCGTGTTGTCGGCAAATCTTTCCAGCAGGCGATAAGACTTTGTCCGTCGGACAATCCGACGTACACTGTCCGATGGTGCATACACACGGTCTGATTTTTCAACAACATTGTCCGATCGGACAGAATCCATGAAAAAGTCCGACCGTGTGTATGGGGCTTAAGATATATTTAGTCGGTTTCCTTTTGCGCCTGTAGCACATTCTTTTATATAAACCTTTTTTAATGCATCCTTGGGAGGATGCGTTAGCGTAATCATAGCAGGGGCTTTGATGAAAACTCTAGGCCGGTAGCCTTCTCTGATACAAATTGATAATGTATGGACTGTCTGAAATTTTCTCCCACTGTGAGAAGAAATGAGACAGCCTGCCCCCTACCTTGATTTTGGCGTCACTTGGACTCTGTGGTGATTTGGCCTGTAGAGGGAAAGAGCAAAATAACTTTTTGCCTACCTCTACCATACCCCCACCTTCTGTTGGGTTCTTTCTTGGATTTTTGCTGACTTTGTCCCGAGGCGCCTTGGAAAAATTTCTATACTTTTCCTGTCTGGGTTTGACAGGAAATGTCTTTCCTTTTTCTGAGGACCTGGTCAAAACCTTATCTAAGCCTGGCCCAAACATTAAGGACCCATCAAAGGGGAGACCACACAGTTTGGTCTTTGAAGTAAGATCACCTTTCCAGGCTTTAACCCATATGGCCCTCCTGACAGAGTTAATCAGGACAGCTGTTTTGGCTGAGGCTTTCACTGAATCCACAGCCGCATCTGCCAGGAAAGCTACAGCCTTTCCTATTACTGAAAGAGAATCCAGAACCTCTTAAGATTTATTACCCTGTGAGAGGCATTCCTGGCAATGCAGGCTGCTGCTAAGGCTGGGGCCATAGCAGGGGAATTTGCCTCCCATGCTTTTTTTCAACAGGGACTCTGATCTGAAATCCATAGCATCCCGGATGTTCCCTGCATCCTTAAAGGAGATGTCAGACTTTTTAGATACCCAAGAAAGAGCGGCGTCCAACTTGGGGACCTTTAGAAATGTTTCCGCTTCCTCCTCTTTGAAGGGGAACCTTCTTTTCCATGTCTTTGTTTTGACCAGACTGCTTTCAGGAAACTCCCATTCTTGGAGGACTAAATCCTTCAAGGATTGGTGTAGGGGAAATACCCTTGCCTGTTTTTTCACCAATGCCCCTGTACATCTTATCTTGTGCAGAGGTTTCTTTAGCTAGTTTAGGGATCTCTTCTGTGGCATAGATAGCCTGAAGGAGTCCCTCCAAGTCCTCCAAGCCAAAGAGATGTCCGTTTAGCCTGATATCTTCCACATCATTATCCAGACCTGGATCAGCCTTCTCTTCTAAACTGGGCTCAGATTTTGCCTGGCTTTCTGTATCCGCCATCTCTTCTTCCTCCCTGGCCTGAGCCGGGGGAAGTCCCTGAGATAGAGGCAGAAAGATACTTGGTCCTGAGCGGAGGGACCCTCTTTAGGGGTAAGTTCCTCAGATTACTACCTGGGAGGTGGCTGCAGAGGTGCAGAAAGACTGAATAGTGTCCATTATTTCCTCCTGCACATTTTTAAGGAAATATTTCATTAATCCTGAAGCCTCTTTCCCAGCCAGTTTGTTAATACACCAATAACAAAAAGGCTTGGTGTTAGATTTAGACAATCTTTTCCCGCAATTACCGCACTTTTTAGAGGCACTAGTGCTAGCAGATGTAGAAGGCGTTTTATCAGAGACCTCCTGAGCTCCACTTAGGGAATCTGCAAGAGAAGAGGAAACAATCAGCAGACACGCTTTCTGTCCCCTTTAACATGGCTGCAGGCCCCTATCCTCAGAGGTGAGAGCATGGGGGGTATACCAGGGACAACTATGGGCTAGCCTGGTGTAACCCCCCCATAATAGGTAAATGCACTTACCCGGCCCCAACTTGCTCTTGCCTGCAGCCACCTGTGCTGCCTTTCCATCCTCTTTTTCCATGAGGTGGGTCATGGCAGACTTTCAGCTCCTTGCAGCTCGCTGAGTCCTGATGCAAACAGGAGTTCTTTAGCCTCTGCAGCCACGCAGGTCTGGCATCTCCTCCACGCTTTAAACCCACTTCCTTGGTCACGCTCCACCCTCTTCTTGCCCTGTCCAGAAGCTCTGGCTCAGAGTGAGACTTGAAGCACGCAAGGTCCTCCCCTTGGTGTCTTTACACCATCTAAACTCCAGAAAAATGGCGTCTGCACAGAGGGGAAGACATGAGGAGGCCGAGCTGCTGAGCGGCGTGCAATGGTGGGTGATGTCAGCTACACCCAAACCGCATGCACAATGCCGTGGGGGGCGACCTGTGAAAAGCTCTGAGGTGGCAGGTTAGTGCAGCCCTCACTGGCATTCCTAAACCTGGCTCACAGGGGTACCATCCGACACTCTTCTGGTCAGAGGAAAAAAATATTTAAAATTCGCTATGGGGGAATAAACAATCAATACTAAGGATCAATACTAAGGACAAGGGGTAAGGTGGGGCCTTTTAAACAGCTGTGAACTGATTGTGTTTCCTGTAGGGAGGAGCCCATCATCTTTTATGTGTTGCCGTCCTGGAAGGAAATATTTTTTTGATTTAACCACTTAACCTCCTGTTCTGACCCCTGGTATAGCTGCCTTAGGGGTCCAGGGCTTAGAAATCCCCTCGTCATTCACACAACCTCTTCCCGCTGACAGGACGGGCTACGCGGGTTCCGATTGGTAGGCGGCACCGACCAATTAGAATGCTCTGAAATGTCCCTCCTGATGGGGTATGTTTTGGAGATTCAGCTGCAGGGATTTCTAAACCCTGGACCCCTGATGTGGCTATACTGGGGCTCAGAATGGGAAATCGCCACAATCCAGGTCAGCGGGACTGGGGGGGGGGGGGGGGGGGGGACTATGTTCACCTTACAGATTTTTTCTGTGAAGGTGAACTTACCCTTTAACTGACAATTGCACTATGATTACTGCAGTAACATAGGAGTGTATGTTCAAATCTAAAAACATTGAGCTCTTCATGTTGACTTTTGTTTTGAGCTGGCCAATGATAAGTAAATGTTACTTGCATGAAGACATGATAAATGCATGTTTTATCTGTGGTAAATGTGACAATGTTACCTGAATTAAGACAGAATGGCTATACCAAATGTGTATGTTTGTAAAATGAGTTTTGCTACATATGTTTGTGGGTCTAAGGAATTTTAATATTATAAGGGTTATAAATATTGAAACTGAGGCAAAATTTCGGTAAAGTTGTATATGAGAAAAGCGAAAGCCTTTGTTACTTGAGAGTTTGTATGTGTTTTAGCCCAATTAAACAAAAAATCCTTTGTGGTAAAAGGTGTCTGTAAAGATTACCCCTCCCCTTGCATGTTCTGTGCATGTTGTTGTGTGACGCAGAGGGGGGAGAAAGAGCTTGCAGAACCCCCCCATGATGCAGGGAAATGTTTATCTTTTGACTTTAAGTAGTACCATCTCAGAAATATATAATATAATTTGTGTATGTTTAAATTTAGGTGATGTGAGGTATTTTATAAGGCACAAGGAAATGTTAAAATATTTTGCAAAATAAAATCTAATCTTAACTAAAATGAATTCATTTTTACTGTATAAGGGTCCTTTCACACGGGGCGGATCTGTAATGATCCGCCCCGTGAACATCTGCTACTCAGCGGGGATGACCGTCTGTCCGTGTTCATCTGATCCGCTCTGCAGACGGATGGAAAAATAGGGGACACCCGCTATCCCATAGGGGTACATGTATGTCCGTTTTTTCATCCGAAAACGGATGGATGAAAAATGGACATACGGTCCGCATGTGTGAAAGGGGCCTAAATCATAGGATCATTTGAAACAAAAGGAAAGAAAGGAAAATGGCTGACACCCTTTTACATTTCTGGAAAGTCAGCAAAAGCAATGGTTATTATAATAATTTATATATTTATCTCTCTATTCCAGCCTACTGGGCATGGAAAAGAGACCTGACAAAACTGTTGCACTCTGCTAATGGTCAGTCGACCAGTAAGGTTATAACAGGTTATATTTGTGACCAAGTTAAGAGCATTTTAACTTAACAGCAATAGGACAATAGTGAATGATTACAACTTTGTATTGTCCTTTATTGGCGATTGTACAGCCCTGGCCAAAAGTTTTGAGAATGACACAAATATACATTTTCACAAACTCTGCTGCCTCAGGTTTTATGATGGCAATTTGCATAAACTCCAGAATGTTATGAAGCATGATCAGAAATTGCAAAAGACCCTCTTTTCTATGAAAATTAACTTAACCCCCCCAAAAAAAAATTCCACTGCATTTCAGCCCTGCCACAAAAGGACCAGCTGACGTGTCAGTGATTCTCTCGTTAACACAGGTGTCAATGTCTACGAGGACAAGGCTCAAAATCACTCTGTAATGCTGATTGAGTTAGAATAACAGATGGGAAGCTTTAAAAGGAGGGTGGTGTTTGAAATCATTGTTCTTCCTCCATTAACTATGGATTACCTGCAAGGAAACACGAGCAGTAATTATTTCTTTGCAAAGGGATTCACAGGCAAGGATATTGCTGCTACTAGGACTGCACCTAAAGTAACCATTTATAAGATCATCAAGAACTTCAAGGTGAGCAGTTCAATTGTTAAGAAGGCTTCAGGGCGCCCAAGAAAATCTAGCAAGCACAAGGACGGTCTCCTACAGTTGATTCAGCTGCGGTATTAGGGCTCCACCAGTACAGAGCTTGCTCAGGAATGGCAGCAGGCAGGTAGGAGAGTGTGCATCTGCATGCACAGTGAGAAGAAGACTTTTGGAGGATGGTCTGGTGTCAAGAAGGGCAGCAAAGAAGCCACTTCTCTCCAGGAAAAAACACCAGGAACAGGCAGATATTCTGCAAAAGGTCCACAAATTTTGACAAACTACAAGAATTGATTATGCAAGAATGGACTGCCATCAGTCAAGATGTGGCCCAGAAGTTGATTGACAGCATGCCAGGGGGAATTGCAGAGGTCTTGAAAAAGAAGGGTCAACACTGCAAATATTGACTCTGTACACAATGTAATTGTTAATAAAAGCATTTGACAATTATGAAATGCTTGTAATTATACTTCAGTAAACCATAGCAACATCAGACAAAAAGGATCTAAAAACACTGAAGCAGCAGGCTTTTGAAAATTAATATTTGTGTCATTCTCCAAGCTTTTGGCCAGGGCTGTAATTAAGTGTAACATTCTAGAAAACAACGCTAAGGATTTTTAAGTTTTTACGAGGAGCCAGATCTATTCCTAGAAGTTAAAGAGTTTCCAACATCAGTAGAGTTGAAGTTGAATAAAAGAGGCTGAGATAGTTAAATTGATATGGATATGATGATATATACTGTATTTATCAGCGTATAACACACTTTTTCCCTCTTAAAATCAGGGGAAAGTCGTGGGTGCGTGTTATACGCCGATCCCTGCTGTCTCTGAGGGGAAGGAGCACCTCCGAAACAGACCGAGCCGAGTGTACTCGGCTAGGCTCGACTCCGCTCGCAGTCACGCCCAGTCCCGCCTCCTAGCTTTTACGTCCCGCCATTTGACCGGTGTTGTGTCCATCATAGGAGCCGGGCCAAGGGAGGAGCCGAATACACAGTGCATCCGGCTCTGTCTATCTCAGCGGCGCTAAAAATTTAAAAGATAATGCTGCAATTTTGGGCAAGGCTGCAGATGGACACTGGGCAAGGCTGCAGATGGACACTGATAAGGCTGCATTGATGGGCATTTACATGTAAGTTTTTTTCCTTAAACTTCCCTCCTAAACTTGGGGTGCCTGTTATACGCCGGCACGTGTTATACACCGATAAATATGGTATTCCTTGCGCACAAATGTGATGAATACATTATAAATGTTATTTTGCATGTCATTTAAACCATGGTGAATTTATGATAACTTGTAATGGATGTCCTTTAATGAAAATACATGTGGTTTAAATTATTAATTTATTGATTGATATAAGCTCATTAAATATTGGTAATAGACATGCACTCATAAGTCAACAAAACAATGGCCATATGTTTTGTGTAACGGGTCGTATTGGTGTAAAGTGTTTTTGGCAATGTGTTTTTTTGGTTCTAGCCATGTGTTTATTTCTAAGAGGGAAATGTAATGATACCCCACTAAGGCTTCTTTCACACTTGTGAGACGTAGAATCTGACTTGTGAGACCCAAAGTCGCAGAAGATGCGAAATGCCATGCATCTCTATGAGAGCCGTTCCAATTGACACTACTGAAATCGCTGCGACTTCAGATAAGGTGCCTGCACTATTTCTATCCGACATTGACACGGCTTCAATGCCAGAGTGTGCAAAAGTCGTATCAAAGTCAGACTCCAAAGTTGCACTGAAAATCGTGCAACTTTGGAGTCAGCTAGTGTAAAAGGTACCTTAGACCTTTTAATTTTGTTTAGTCTCTAGCTAATACTAAATTGGCATCAACCAGTCTAATATAGTTTGATGCAACAGAACTAATAGGAGGCGGCCACAGCCTTAGAAAATATGCGTTGTTTTATTATTGTAATCTTTTTGTGTAGTATGTGAATGTAATGATATCAAATGCAATGAAAGGTTCTGTTAAGGCCGATTATAACCTTGCTACACAAAAACTATTTAAAAGTTTTTCTTGGGCTAATCTGAAACAATAGAAAAAAAAAATAGTGTAATTATTAACAGTAATATGGTTTCCATGTTTGGGACAATATATTATTATTTGTAATGCCTTGGAGGGTGTATAAACTGAAACATTTACACTACAAATGCTGTTGTACATCTTCTTGTCCTGTCCTTTTCTGTGTGTGCTAAAGTTAGACCAGCCTTTTTTAAACCAGGGTGCCCATAAGACTAAAGGCAAACTTTCGTCTTCATTTTGAATACAGTAAGGGAGGGTTATAATCTGTTTCTTTTTTTTCCCCTCTGTCTCCCATTGGGGAGATTTAAACTCACTTCCTGTTCCATTGCCAAAACAGGAAGTGAGAGGAAATCCCTCAAAAGGTGGTCAGAACTAGTGTCCCCATTGGAAGATTTTCCCCTATATTCCTGTTTTGACAACAACCCCTTAACAGACAAAAAAAATGTAAACCCCATTATAAAAGATTGAAAAAACGAAACAAACTAAATGTAGCCTACCGTATTCTTTCTGAATCAGATGGGTGTGGCATATGATGCCATGCAGCTTCTTGCATTGCTTGTTGGTAAAGCTGATCTGTGGTGAGTGGGACAGGGCCCAAGGGACACACACCCAGTGAAAGAGGGATGTTCACTTCTGTAAGCTGCGTTGAGGGTTGGCTGGAAGGTGGCTGTGTTGTAGTTGTAGTGATGATGATTTCTACAAGTGCAAATAATCATTATCCTCAAAAGGTAGGTTTAATTTATGCATGGTCACAATTGCAAGACATTTTCATGGAAAAGTTTTAGAGAATTTTTATGAATTACACAGACAGATTCTGGATACTAGCTGCTGTGTCTTTGCATTAACACTGAATAAATTAAAGAATTTCAAATCTATATGTTTGTCTATGTCTCACAATTAAATTTTCTTAATTTTAGAACTGCAATTATATGATTGTACTGTCATTATCTGAACTGCTTCACAATAGCAGCACCACACACTCTTGGGCTCCTTTTACAAGGGGCAGAATCTGCTTTGCTCAGCAGGGTATCGTCCACTGTTCCCCTGCAGTGCAGGCAAATGACAGCTTTGTTCTCGCTCTGTTTAAGCAGATGGACCGGCTGTCCGTTTACAACCCAGCTGCCCTCTGATCCTCCTCATTTTTTAGAAAATCAGATTGGACGTAGGTGGGTGTAAACCCAACACAGCTCTGTTTACAACAGCCAGTCCATAAGAATACAAGGGCCATCTAACCGGGTCCGCCTGAAAAACTGACACGCAGACCTGATCGGATTGCCATGTGAAAGGGGCTTTATAGGCTTTACAAAAGCTTTGCAACATGCCTTGCAAATCACTAACGAATCACTGTATTGAAATACATAAAAAAGAAAAAGAAAAAAAAAGCATATTTGTAGGGCAAAACTATTTTTCTTTACCTCGCTCGGCCAGATGGATAGCAGGCACTGGATCTTCTAAATTGGTTGCAATAGCTGCTCTTTCAGCCATAGATTTCAGTGTACTTAAGGGTTCAGGTGCCTACACAGAAAAAAAAAAAAAAATTAAATTTGAAATGCCTCCATTTTCAATTAAAATACTGAGTAAACAGTCTAACAATTAATGATTACTATTTCTTTCCTTTTTTCAAGCATTTTATTAAAGACAATTTGTGGTATAGGTCATTGGTACAATCAACATGTCAGAACATTGTGGCATAAAAAGATGTGTGCAATCATCCTTCTTTAAACCAAAGAGAAAACATTCTCGACAATTGTGCAAAATGGAGAGAGGTTCCCTCAGAGTATGTAAGGTCAAGGTTTGTCGGGCCAATGACACTCAAGCCATGGGCAAGTTCCCAGTAAAACTGAGTCCCATACTTGATTTGAACAGCAATATATATATGCCGGAAGTGAAGTTGAAAAAGGGTATATGATGTTTGTGTCTTGCCCTGAGTGCCAGTTGATGTTGGTCTGGGGAATGATTAGGTCTGAGATATATTATTGTTATGGAAACCACATAAGTAGAGAGAGACATGCAAGGTGATATTAGGTACAAAGAAGAGTAAAGGTAGAGACTCGAGACAGGGAGAAGAAAAAAAAGGGAGGGGCTAGCAATCCACTTGGGGACTGGGGTCATCTAGGGAGTGTTGTGTATGTTGCTCCGCACTCATATGCAAGAGCCTCTATGGAAGTAAAAGAGTATTGTCAAAGTTGGGTGGCAAGTAATGTTCAACCCAAGGACTCCAGTTTTTTATATTTAGGGATTTTATCCAACAGAACAGTTTCTATTTTGGCATGAATAGCTTGCCTTATTCTGTTATGGGCTGATAGAACACAGCGGGTGGGGGTTTTCCAGGCTCTCGCTAGTGTTTGCTTAGCTGCTGTTCTAGCCCGGAAACTTAATTTGAACTGTCGGTGGGTAATGGTTGGTGGTTTTATGTTTAGGAGCGCCAGTGTGGGGTCCAGAGCAATGCGTGTGTCAAACAATTTGGAAAGGGTGCAGAAGATGTCAGACCAGAAGGTTTGTACTACTGGGCCTTCCCACCATATATGCAAGTGTGTATACAGCAAACAAACACTCTTGCACATAAGTGTGATGTTCGGGTGGTCTATTGCTCAAGGGATGGTTACTCTGGCCTTGCTGCCCTAATAGTCACAAAAAAAAAGTAAAGAAAAGAGGGCACACCAGCCTTGTGCATTATCCCTGGTAGATTTAGTGATAAAAATAAAAGTGAAAAACTATTTACAAACATGTGTATAAATATTGCTTGTATAAGCCACCTATTCGTGGCAATCAGTCCTGAAACCGACAGTCTCCAAATGGAAAAGGAGAAGACATCAGGGCCGCTGCTGGTTGACGCGTTTAGAAGGGATACCCTCTTCCTCAGAGCCTAAGTGTGTACCTGGCGAGTCACAGCCCCGGAAACATTGGGAGGGGTATTGTGGTAGGTATTTAGATATCCTGGCGGGGACCAAATACCACCTGGTGAGGACTTTATAGTTGGTTTCTAGCGCAATAAATGTTTTGTGAGGCTGACTTTGTGGCTACCCATATGTGGGTCCAGTCAACGGGGTCTAGGAGTGAGACCGGAGGACCCTCTCCCATTTAGCAATGCAGGATGGTGGGGGATTAGCATTTGAAGCCCTCTACTGTGAGGGTCAGATTTGCAGGTGTGGAAAACTGTGGGGCAGCGGGGTCAAATGGGATTAGGAGAGTGAAAAAGTGTGAGTTAAAAATATATAGCGGAACAGTTCCTAAGCTGGAAAACCATGCGTCTCGCAGAGAGATGGGAAGGGAATTATTTTCCCAGCTTTTATGGATTTGTGGATACGGAGTAAGCCTGCTGTAGTACATGTCAAGAAAGAGGATGGCGATGTCCAAGCCAGATAAAATGCAGGCTGTGGATGACGGAGGCACATAAACTGACCGTGTCAGGGCTCAGCAGCCATGGTACACCGTGGTCAGTTTACAAAAGTGAGGGTATAGCCAGGCAGGACCAGACAGGTATTTTTAGGTGTTACAGGGGGTCCAAATGACACAGCACAAGCACTGTATAACATGCTTTAAGGGAGCAGGATCTGTTTTTATTTTTTTTGGGTTAACAAACCCTTTAAGAGCTGACTAGCATAGGTGCTAGGAGGTCAGCAACATTTTTTATAGTATGTGGCTGATCGGCCATCAGGGCCAGGGCGTTTGGCTTGAGAGCTTTGATAGCCGTTAGAACTTCTGTGATGGGTTTATCCACGTTCTCGACCTTAACGGCTGAGAGTGTGGGGAGTTTGATTTGAGAGAAAATGTTCTCGGCTCTCGTCTGGTCAAATGTGCCGGAAGCCGTATATAAAAGTCAGTTTGTTTATGGCTGAATTCACATAGTATTTTTAGGGGGTTGCTTACTGGTTTGTGGGTATGGTCCACCTAATGTAGGGTGAGGGCAAGAAACGTGTCTGGTTTGTTCGCCTTAGTATAGAATTTGTGTGGGGATTTACGCAGGGTTTTCTCTGCAGATTCCGTAGGGAAAAGGTAGAGTTCTAGTTGGGCTTTGTCCAGGTCTTGTCTAGTGGTCGGAGTTGGGTGATCTTGGAATGTGGCCGATTTTGTATAGAACGTTTCTCCTTACGGAGGTGGGAAGCCTGACTGATGCAGGTCCCTCTAATGACCGGCTTATGGGCCCCCCATAGGGTCAGCGGGGAGGTCTCGTCTGTAGAATTATGGGTAAGGTAATCCTTGAGAGCCCGTTCTAATTCAAGGCAGCGTTCTGGGTGTGCTAGGATGGTGTAGTTTATGCACCAAGATCTGTTATTAGGGCGGGTCGGTATAAGAGGACAGAGTGGTAAGGCCCGTGTTATGGTCTGACCACAGAATTGGAAGTAAAGTTGAGGAAAGACGTAGGGGAGAAGAGCCTACTGTGAGATATACATGATCAATTCAGGAAGAGAGTTTCTGGGGTGGGAGTAGTGTGTATATTGGCATCTGGCTGGGGTGGTTGCATTCTCGCCAAGAGTACAGAAGGGAGTGGCGGCTTAAGAGTTGTTGAAAAGTTAGTCTAGTGGGCTGGGATGAGAGTGGGACAGGGGACTTGTCTAGGAAAGGGTCAAGGACTTGATTAGAGTCACTGCATATTAGGAGGGCACCCTTTTTGTGGGTATTTATGGTCATTATTAAATGGGAGAGGCCTTTGCAGTCTTTTATCTCCGCCACAGGAGTGAAAGTGGATGATCGGTGAAAAGCTATGAGGACTCCTCTGCGCTTAGAGCATGCAGATGCTCTGTAGTCTTGGGGGTAAGAGGAGCTGAAGACTTTAGGAGTTGATCGTGTTGTAAAATGTTACGTGCAGGCAGGCAACGTGTGCAACAACAGAAGCGAGAGTGAAAAAAGATTTGGTTCGTTTGTTGGGAGAGTTGAGCCCTCGGACGTTAAGAGAGAGAACATTTAAGGGCCATAGGCATGGGTAGGGAACATTATATTGATGTAGTACATAGGATAGATGACCACAGGGATGCCCCGGAGATGGAAAGGAAGGAAGAGTAACAAATAGTATGCAGGTTAGGTAGAGAGAGGAGCATGATAAGTAATGAGTCAGAGTAGCTTAGAACTAGATGAAATATCAAAAATAAGGGTGGTGTCCAGAGGGAGGGAAAAGATTTCCCTGGCAGAAGACACAAAGTAGTCCGTGGGGTATCCACAATGTGGCATGCACGGACAAAGTGGGGGAAGCAGTGACCTTCCTCAGGGGTCACCACGGCCAACAGTGTTATGTACATCAAGTACATAACTGGAGTTTCACTGGAGTATAGTTATTAATAGTAATGAGCACCCATGCATTGTGGGTCTCATTGTGATATGTTTACACTTAGTCAGAGCTAAAGACAACATTACCATGTTAACCATGGAACTACAGGCATAACAAGAAAGCAAATCAATGCGGGGGAGTAGGGGGAAAAAGTCCAAGATAAACATTACAAACAGGTGCCCTATTTTGGACATGCAATAAGTAAAAGGGAAACGTAGTTCAACCTTGGCTTAAAAGCCTGTGAAAAACTTTTCTTTACAGAAGTTAGGACATTTATACATATAAGGCCTGTATGGAGACCAGGAGCAAACAAAAAGATTAGTGGGATGGGTAAGAGGGTCTAAAGCAGGGGTGCCCAACCTTTTGAAGATCGAGGGCCACTTAAGCGACTTGGTAACCGGTCGCGGGCCACAATGAGCATAGCAGGCGGATGACAGGTCCGTGCAGAGCGGACAGGGGGCACACCCCCTCTCTACTCTATGGGTCCTCCGATCCGGGGATTGATCCACTTCTGTTTTTTTTTTGTTTTTTTTAGTGAATCAGATTGGAGGTAGGTGGGTGTAAAAAGACACAAATCTGTTTACCTCTGCCATTTCATAGAGGTGAATGGAGGGTCTAATTGAGTCAGACCGATTGTGTGAAAGGGGCCTTTCACACTAATGCAGCGCAATGCCACTGTGTCTTTCCTCGGGTGAGCTACACTTTGCCATAGACTTCTACTATATCCTGCACTTTCTGAAAGCACACCAAACCCGCAGGTAACAGAAATCTATACCTCAGTGCAGGTAACCTGAAGGTGCACTGCACCTGCAGATCAGTTTGAAAGCAGCCCAGTAACCACTTCGCAGATATGCCCATACATATGCTGCAATTTTAGTAATAAACTGACCTTTAATAACAGCCTTGGGCTTGCCAACCTGCCATCCCACAGAAGGAGATCGTGGGCCACATCAGAGGGCTCCGCGGGCCACATGTCCCCCCCCCCCCCCCCGGGCCACTGGTTGGGCACCCCTGGTCTAAAGGGTGAAGTGGGGTGCGACTGTCAACTGGAAGATGCGCTCCTGGGGTCAAAGGCTGTTCAAAAGGGTTTACAATCTAGCATTTAGGATTTGGGGGAAGGGATAGGGTAAATGAGGGAAGGGGGGGGGGGGGTGAGGGAGAGAAAAGAGATTAGGGTAAATTGGGGTGGGTAGGGTTGATTTGAGAACAGATAGACCCAGGGATTGGGTAATACTGTTAGGTATCATATTGTGGAGATAGAGGGAAGAGAAAAGGGTCCGATAGGACCTCGACCCTAGAGGTTGAGTGTCCAGAGCATAGAAAATGAGGGTAGAAACCCTTCAGCAGATAGGGAGCCATCACCAGCGTGGGTGTGAAGGCGAAAAGGAAGACAGTTCACGGTTGAAGAGAAAGTTCTTCAGTCCAGGGAGTCGACTTGAGCTGGTAAAGGAGAATTACAGCGTCTCCATTTGCGGGCACCAGGGATATGCTTGGAGCCAGGAGAGGAGTGGAGCTTCTGCGGAGAGAGTGAGATGCAGAGTAGTGATGGGAGGCATCGAACATCAGGTCGGCCGGGAGTAGATAAAGATCAAGTAAGATGGCTTGGAGGTATTCCGTGGATTTGCAGGTGTAATGGGTTCCCTGGAAAGAGAGGGGAGAGATCCTGGAATATTTGGAAAGAGTGACCTTGAAAAGTGAGGGTATCATTGTTCCGGGCAGCTGTCAAACTGCTCCTTGGTACGAAAAAAATGGAGCTTAGCAATAATGTCCCAAGGGGGGCCCTCTGGGTTTTGCGGAGCAAGGGCTCTATGTACCCTGTTCATCTCCAGACGCTCAAAAGGGATGGAGGCGGCTAGCTCCTGGAACAATGCTGTGATTGTTGCTTGTAGGTCCACAATAGTTTCAGGGAGTCCACGAATGCAGAGATTTGAGCGGCAGGCCCTATTCTCATAGTCCTCAAGGCTTGTTTAAAGGGTGATGTTGTCATCGTGTAGGGTTTAACGCTCTTCAAAGTGATTAGCCATTATGATCTCTAGATCCTCCACCTACTGTTCTAGGGCTGCTGTGTGTCCTAGTTCGCCGATTTCCCACAAAAATGTTCCTGCGATGTGGTCTGACATTTGTTCCAGGGCTTTATTGAGCATCTGCTCAAACTGATGAAGCTAGTCAGTCAGGTTGAGAGGCTTCGAAGTGGAAGGCTAGAGGGCGAATCCAAAATCTGTATCTGACTCACCCCCTCTGCTGCAGCCATCTGTGCGGGCAGGCCATGCTCGTCTGAGGAAAAAGGCCGTCTGAGGAAAAAGCCGTGGCCATCTTGGACGAGGCCCATGCTAGCACATCACGACTTGTTTTTGGCTTTTGTTTAGCTTTAGAACCGCCGTACACCATCTCGGCTGGTTCTGGCAGCTGTTAGCAGAGGGGGGATGCGGTGGGTGTTTTAATAGGTTTTTTGAAACTATGGACACTCCCTGCTGAGGCCACTGTTTGTGGAAGAGAATTCCACATCCTTACTGCTGACAGTAAAGAACCCTCTACACAGTTAATGGTTAAACCGCTTCTCTTCCAACTATAGTGAATGGCCATGTGTCTTATTAAATTCCCTTTCACTAAATTGTTTTTCCCTATGCTAGGGGTCGCCAGTACGGCATTTGTATATCAGGGACATGCAGAGCCTCACCTGCCAAGAGCAAAAAAAGAACTGCTTTGAGGGTTGTAGCCCTTGGGGGGTAGGTAGCTAAAGTCCTACCCCACCACTGGTCAAAATTTGGGGCTCCTATCATCTATGGTTACAGGGATATGTGGCTCCTTGTGCAGCCTGTCAGAAGTTAAATACAGAGCAGCCAGTTTAAATGCAAGCTTACACACTCTGTTTGCAGCAGACTGACAGGATGAGCTCACAGTGCCTCTCCTCACTTCTTGTCAGAAGCACTGAGCTCAATGGACAGCTTAGAGTCTTGGACCAATGGTAAAGCACCATTGGCCCAAGCTGTCCAATAATAATGCTGCAGTGGAGGTACACCTCTCACTGCAGTGTCATAGAAGGAGGCACTTGTCTAAAAGACAAATACTCCCTTCCAGCCCTCTTAACTACAAGGAAAAAACATGTGTTTAACCACTTGCCGACCGCCTCACGCAGATATACTGCAGCAGAATGGCACGGGCAGGCAAAGTAACGTATGGGTACGTTACTTGCCTTCCGTGGTGCCCAAGGCGGTCGGCATCATTAGGAGAGCGATCCGTGCTGAGGTGGAGGCCACTCATTCGTGACCACTCCCTCACGATCACTCCTGGCGAATGAGAATCTTCCTCTGCTGCTGTAATGTAAACAGCGGCAGAGGAAGTGATGTCATCTCTCCTAGTGTCGGCCTTTTCGTTCTGGCGCCAAGGAGAGAAGACACCAAGTAAGTTTGCACCAACACTACACTAACAGTAGAACACGCAGGCACACTTTTCACCCCCCCCCCCCCCATCACAGTGACACCAATAGCAGTTTTTTTTTAGTCCATGGAATATTTTATATTGTGACATTAAGTTGTGGGGAAAAAAAAAAAAAAGATGTTTTTTTTTTTGCACAAAGTTGTCACTAAATGATATATTGCTCAAACCTGCCATGGGCATATGTGAAATTACACCCCAAAATACATTCTGTTGCTTCTCCTGAGTACGGGGATACCACATGTGAGACTTTGTGAGCCTAGCCACATACGGAACCCTGAAAACCAAGCACCACCTTCAGGATTTCGAAGGGTGTAAATTTTTGATTTCACCCCTCACTGCCTATCACAATTTCGGAGCCCATGGAATGCCCAGATGGCACAAATCCCCCCCTCCCCAAATGACACCATTTTGGAAAGTAGACACCCCAAGCCATTTGCAGTGAGGTATGGTGAATTTTTAGCAGACCTCGCTTTTTGTCACAAAGTTTTGAAAATTGAAAAAAAAAATTTTTTTCTTTTCTTTCTTCATTTTCAAAAACAAATGAGAGCTGAAAAATACCCACCATGCCTCAGCAAATAGCTTGGGTGCCTACTTTCCAAAATGGGGTCATTTGGGGGGGGGTTTGTGCCATCTTGGCATTTTATGGCCTACAAAACTGTGATAGGTAGTGGAGTGAAATCAAAAATTTACGCCCTTAGAAAACCTGAAGGCGGTTCTTGGTTTTCAGGGCCCCGTACGTAGGGTTTACTTCCTCTTTAAGAGGGAGAATGAGAAGCTGCTGCTGCTGCAAAGGTACAAGCTAAATCAAATATTATAAGATAATTTATTATTTATCCATTTACTGTGAAATTACTGGTTGGAAATTATAACTTCAAACTTCAGTAATTTGTACAGTTTTTCAAAATATAGTAAATTACGTTAAAAATAAAATCTAATAATTATTACTTACGGCAATTAACCCCTTGCCATCCAGGCCAATTCTGACACTTCCCTCCTATGTAAAAATCGTAATTAAATTTTGCTATAAAATGACTCAGAACCCCCAAACATTATATTTATTGTTTTAGCAGACACCCTAGGGAATAAAATGGTGGTCATTGCAACTTTTTGTTGCACGGTATTTGCACAGCAATTTTTCGAACACATTATTTTTTGGAAAGAAACCGTTTCATAAGTAAAATAAAAAAACAAAAAAACAAAAGTTAACCCGATTTATTTGTATACTATGAAAGATGATGATATGCTGTGTAAAGAGATACCCAACATGTCATGCTTTAAAATTGCAACCACGTACTTAAAAAATCTTCATAGGCGACATTTTTTACAGGTTACATGTTTAGAGTTACAGAGGACGACTAGTGCTAGAATTATTTTTCTCGCTCTCATGTTTGCAGCATATGTAACCTGTGTGTGTTTCTGGCTCTGATACTAGCCAGTGCCTCACCAGCCACTTTCCAAACCAGACCATTCTGATTTATCACCACCCTTTGAAAATAATGTATATACAGGCATACCCCTCCCCCCTTTTTACCCTCCCTAGCTCTGCGATTTAGGGAAAACCCCTGGATGGTTGCTAGCAAATCATGAGAGCTGTCAAACCAAGTCTCTTAAATTCCCACAAAATTGAGATCCTCCTCGTACATTCGGAGCTTCAGTTCTCCCATCTTGTTAGCCAGTCTTCTAGTATTGGTATACAAGCCTCATAATTTTGTCTGGTCGCATACCATATTCTTATTAGTTGTAAGGAGGTTGCAATTCGGATTTTCCAACTTATTTACCTTGGGTTTGGTATTCTAGTCACCCTACCGCTAATGTCCTTAATATTACTTGTTGAACCTTGTTCCATGCTGGCTAGCTCTACATCTGGACCCCCCCCCCCCCCCCCCCCTCAATGCAATCGTTTGGACACTTTTATTGGCACCAGTGACATTTATACAACAAAAAAAATGCCAAATGGGGGGAGTGCCAAATGCTCTAGGTATGCCCCCGATTCTCACTTTTTGTCCTGTTGAAATTAATGTCACGTAGAGGCTCAAAATGAAAAAAGTCTGTAAGAACGAGACCAAATTAAGATCTCACAGAAAAGAAATAAAGCAGCCTCACAGGCAGTGTAATCTGTGGGAAACCTGCACAAAGGCTTTTTACCAAGGAAAGAAATGCAATAGGTCTCAAACAGAAAGTCCAAGGTTGCAAGATTGATAGTACTCAAAGCCAGAAACCTCTGCACCCCAGATTAGAGAAAAGCCGGGGGCGTGGCCAAGATCTGCATGTGCGAGGACACATCTCCCACAGCTGATCTGTGATAGATCTTCCCTAAGCCTTCTTACCGACCCCTTACCGCTATATGCAGCAATATACTGATCCAGGGATCTGTGTGGAACCCCCGCACCAGAGGAAGACAGACTAACGCCGCGGGTCTGGAATTCCAAGATGGCGCTGCGGCGATCACAGTGAAGGGAACTCCATGTGGCACTGATAAGATGAAGGACCTGGGACCTAAAACAAGTAAGCCACCTTAGACCCTGGGAAAGGAAGCTCAAAGGGACCTGTTTTACTACACGCAGAAGATGTCAGGGACCCTGGGACAAAACAGCCAGAGAGATGATACATCAGCAGTCAGGGGTGCAGGTGGCCATCTTACCAGATCACTGTGGGGACAGAGAGGCAAATCAGGCAGACCTCATGGCCCTGGAGCAGCACTGCTCAGACACAACTAACAGGGCTCAGCCCACCTTGGCAGATATCCTTCGGGCGGTAAACAACTGTACAACATCTGTTAACACATTGAAGGAGCAGTTTGGGGGACTGCAGGAGGATGGGTCACTACTAAGATAGGATTTACAAAAGATCCGAGAGCGCACCACGGCTGTGGAGAGTAGGGTCAGTGACATGGAAGATCAGTTACCTCCCATAGCCCAGGATACTAAAGCTACACACCAGACAGCTAGAGAAGAAAATTATAGAGCGGAAGATATGGAAAACCGTCTGACGGAATAACATATGCATTGTGGGCCTACCTGAGCGGGTGGAGGGCAGAGACCCCACAACTTTTATGGAGAACTGGCTACTTGAAATATTAAGTGTTTTGATCGATGGAGCTCTTGACTACCAGGAATATGACAGTATAATAGACATGGATGTCATTCACAGTCGCTTTGATATATTTACATGTGTATTAGCTTGTTTTTACATACCACCGCCCTCTACGGCAGCGGTGCTCAGGCTCCTGATCTAATTTTTGGATGGCAGGCAGGATGTACCGCTGCTCGTGATTAGGGATTTTAACTGTTGTTTGAACCCAGTCTTGGATAGACATCCAGCCCCTAGGCCCTCTGCCCTACTCCCTTGGCGAGGTTGCTGCAAGAGTTGGGCTGGGTGCATATCTGGCGACACCACAATCCAAATGTCAAGCAATTTACATGTTTCTCTAAAACACATGGTCTGTCTAGAATTGACCTGGGGTGGGAAACTTGAGCATGCTGCCGTTAGTCACTGATTTGGTATATAGACCCCATAGTGTGTCAGACCATTCCCCATTAGCGGTATACCTCCTGGTAGCCCCGCTGGCTACACTACCTAGAGCCCTTTGGAAATTTAATGCATTCTGGTTGAAGCCATTTTACTCTCATGAGAGAATAGTGGGGAGCATGCACAAGTTTTTCATGTTCCAGGATCCCAATATCTAGTGTTTGCAACAATGGGAAGCCTTCAAGTCATAATTGAGGGGCCTATTGATAACAGAAATTAAGTTAAACAGGCTTCACCCACCCTTAAGGTTGAGGTGGAATCTCAGGTTCAGGTGATGGAATAATACATTGCAGATCCCTCTGACTCGGCTAAGGAGGCGTGGCAGGCTGCCCAATCTGCCTATGAGCATTTGCTCTCCTCCTCTGCCGAAAAGAAGAGATGTTCCTCTAAACAGGCGTTCTTTGAGGAGGATGAGAAAACTGGTCACCTTTTGGCGAGGATTGCGAACTCTCACCAAAGATCCCCTGCTACAGGAGCCATTAAGTCCCGGGCCGGCCCCCTAGTGCGCTTAAGAGAAGTATGCATTTCATTTTTTTTTTTTTTGCTTAATCCTAATCCTTATGAGCTGCTAGTATCTACAAATCTTCCCTGCTCTCTGGGAAGTGCCCAGTTTCTGTTAAAGTTAATTACCTGTGGGAAGGTCTTCACTTTCGTGAATCGTAAAACAGACAATGGCCTGGCTCTGGAGTCTGGGTTCACCCTCCTTCCTGTCATCTTGCTTGATTGATGTCGGCTCTCTGCTTGTTCCCGAGGCATCACACAGAGGTACCACCCCTCCTCCCCTCTATCCCTCAGCACACATTCAGGAAAGCAGCATGCATTAGTGAGTGTAGTTGTAGAAGTCGGTGATAGTGCTCCGTACAGTGTATTATATTCTACTTTCCTGCTAAAATTATAATGCAAATAATACATTTTTAAAGTAAAATACAGCACTGCCTTTTGTCAGCATTGCCTGTATTCACTGCAAAACAGTTAGAGCCAATATTGTGATTTCATAATTTTATTGGCTATTCAGATTGTTCCATGTGATTGAGGTCATGTACATAAGCTGGTTTCACACTATTAGGAATATAGGGGATGGGGATAAAAGGACTATACAGGGGATGATGGGATTGTATAGGAGTATATTGGAATGGGGATGACGGGACTGTATAGGAGTACAGTGGAATGGGGATGACGGGACTGTATAGGAGTACAGTGGAATGGGGATGACGGGACTGTATAGGAGTACAGTGGAATGGGGATGACGGGACTGTATAGGAGTACAGTGGAATGGGGATGACGGGACTGTATAGGAGTACAGTGGAATGGGGATGACGGGACTGTTTAGGAGTACAGTGGAATGGGGATGACGGGACTGTATAGGAGTACAGTGGAATGGGGATGGCGGGACTGTATAGGAGTACATGGGAATGGGGATGACGGGACTGTATAGGAGTACATGGGAATGGGGATGACGGGACTGTATAGGAGTACAGGGGATGGGGATAACAGGACTGTATAGGAAGACAGGGGAATGGGGATGACAGGACTGTATAGGAGTACAGGGGATGGGGATAATGAGACTGTATAGGAGTACAGGGGATGGGGATGAGGGGACTGTATAGGAGTACAGGGGATGAGGGGACGGTATAGGAGTACAGGGGATGGGGATGAGGGGACGGTATAGGAGTACAGGGGATGGGGATGAGGGGACTGTATAGGAGTACAGGGGATGAGGGGACTGTATAGGAGTACAGGGGATGAGGGGACTGTATAGGAGTACAGGGGATGAGGGGACTGTATAGGAGTACAGGGGATGAGGGGACTGTATAGGAGTACAGGGGATGAGGGGACTGTATAGGAGTACAGGGGATAGGGATGAGGGACTGTATAGGAGTACAGGGGATAGGGATGAGGGACTGTATAGGAGTACAGGGGATGGAGATGAGGGACTGTATAGGAGTACATCGGATGGGGATGATAAGACTGTAAAAGGAGTACAGGGGATGGGGATGAGGGGACTGTATAGGAGTACAGGGGATGGGATACATCAGTGGCAGAATGAGGATTGTACAATAATGGAGACTCTGGGGACATATCGGTCACTTTAGATGTGGGGGAGCTGTCAGTCTCCTATGTACTTTACACAGGTATGCTCTCTACACATAGAACTGTGTCCATTTCAGAGAACAGACACAGGGCACTGGTCACTATGCTCCTTACCAGGTCTCCTCTTCTGATTTAACAGTGCTATGTGTAGAGAGCTAACCTGTGTTCATTGCTGGAAATAAATGTTCAGTGCCTCTCCCCCCTCGGCTGAAAGACGCTGATACAGACTTTGAATGAGTGAGGGTGGAAGGGGAGGGAATTGAGAGGACACAGGAACATCAAAGCCCAGGGGAGAGGTGTTGGAGGCTTGCAGATAACAGCCAGGGAAAGGTGAGGACTTCACTTATATCACACCATCTCTGCTTCCGGGTTTGAGCTGGGGACAGGCTGCCATGGAAACAGGGGCACGTGAAGAACGTGCTCATTCTTGATATCAGCCTGGGTGTGTACCTCTTCATCAAACACACTCACATGTCATCCAGAGGGAGGGAGTGAAGGAGAGGCTGGATTGTGGAGCTGTAGCCACCCCCTGGAAACTTTTGAACTGAAAAGGTACCGTTAGAGGCTGATTCTGGGAACTTCAAAAGACTATTCTACAAAAACGAAAGGACTGGGGAAAGAAAGAAATGCAATGCAGGTATGAGGGTAGCATGTACTACCTATTTTTGCATCCCCATACTTCTCCTTTAACTGAGTTGATCATGCAGAAATTAGCTAGTTTCCATTAAGCTCTTTACAGTCCTGGCACCTCTTACGCCCAGGAAGAACTTGACCTATATTTACAAAATGTCTCTTTCCCCGAAGTGTCTGCAAGCCAGAGGAAGGAGAAGGAGGCTCCACTTACCATAGAAGAATTGCAGGTGGCGGTTGCTTCTTTCCCTAACTGCAAGGCACAGGGGGGGGGGGGGGATTGGATCCCCATAGAAATATACAAACAATACTCTGAAGAATTGCTACCACGTTTGCTAAAAGTTTTCAATGAGTCCCAGGAGAGGGGTATTCTCCCCCCCTCAATGTCAAAAGCAAAGATTATTTTATTACTTAAACCGGGTAAGGACCCGGTTGATCCGGTATGAATCGATTTAGTTACTGCAGAGTGACATTAACATCTTGGCAAAGGTGTTGGCGATTCAGCTGAATGGAGTGATTGCATCTATTGTGCATGATGACCAGGTTGGCTTCATGCCTAATAAATCTACGGCCATTAACCTGCGACAGCTGTTCTTAAATATACAGTCCCCGGCCGATAACATGGGGAGCAGAGCATTGTTCTCATTGGATGCCACAAAGGCGTTTGATAGTATTGACTGGAGTTATCTATGGGCAGTGTTGAGGAAGTTTGGATTTGGTCCTATTTACATATCATGGGTAGGCCTTCTTTATAGTCAACCACAGGCTGCTATCCGGGCCTTTGGTGCTTTGTCCCATGGCTTCGCATTAAGGAGGAGAACTAGGCAGGGATGCCCGCTGTCCCCTCTCCTTTTTGCATTGGCTATCGAACCATTGGTAATTGAGATCAGGACTAATTCACGCATTATAGGTTTTTGCCATGGCAATCTGGAGGAAAAGTTGATGTTGTACGCCCACGATACCCTGCTTATGTTGGGTGATACTGATCTTTCCTTGCGGGAGGCCATGACAAACATTACCAAATTTGGTAAATTTTACAAATAAATTGGCTGAAATCTGCTCTACTCCTATTAGATAGGGATGACTCACATGTGCCAAAAATAGTGTACCAAAATAATATTAATATATCTATTTATACCGGTTTAGTGTCAATATATCTATTTATACCAAAGAGGATGGTGCTACCCCCCCCCCCCCCCCCCCCCGTCGTTGCCAGTATCCCACCCAATTCTGGTATGGACCTCCTAGGAGTGCTCAGTGCTTATGGTGCCAAACAAATTAAAAAATAAAATAAAAATATATATCTATACCTTTATCAGGATTAAACTATATATTATCCGCTTCCCGACCGCCCACTGCATATATACGTGAGCAGAATGGCACGGGCAGGCAAAAGCACGTACCTGTACGCGGCCCTTTAAATGCCTGCCTGTGGGTCGCGCTTGCGACCCAGTCGGGAGCTCCGTGACCCCGGCCACGGGACCAGCGGACCCGATCGCCGCACAGAGCTGAAGAACGGGGAGAGGTATGTGTAAACAAACCTCTCCCCGCGCTTCTAACTGTTCCCGGTCATCGGGAAAGCCGATCAATGACGTCAGACGTCAGCCCCGCCCCCTAATGTAAAAAAACACACACACACACACACACACGTCACAGCCCATAACCCCTCCCCTCCCCCTAGTGGTTAACTCTTTCACTACAACGGTCATTTATATGGTCATTTATACAGGAATCAATGCATTTAAATAGCATTGATTGCTGTATAAATGACAATGGTCCCAAAAATGTGTCAAAAATGTCCGATGTGTCCGCCATGATGTCGCTGTCACAATAAAAATCGCTGATCGCCGCCATTACTAGTAAAAAAAAAAAAATATTAATAAAAATGCTATAAAACTATCCCCTATTTTGTAAACGCTATAACTTTTGCGCAAACCAATCAATAATTGCGATTTTTTTTTACCAAAAATATGTAGAAGAATACGTATCGGCCTAAACTGAGAAAAAAAAAATGTTTATATATTTTTTGGGGATATTTATTATAGCAAAAAGTAAAAAATATTGCATTTTTTTCAAAATTGTCGCTCTATTTTTGTTTATAGCGCAAAAAATAAAAACCGCAGGGGTGATCAAATACCACCAAAAGAAAGCTCTATTTGTGGGAAAAAAAGGACGCCAATTTTGTTTGGGAGCCATGTCGCACGACCGCGCAATTGTCAGTTAAATCGACGCAGTGCCGAATCGCAAAAAGGGGCCTGGTCCTTTGGCTGCCAATTGGTCCGGGGCTGAAGTGGTTATGCTTAACACAAAAATAATTCTGTGTCCTTAGTGTACCGATAGATCAGTTACTGTATCATTCCATAAGGCATACCCCCCTGTTGGGTATACATCAATATTGTTTCCACTTAAACAGAAAAGTGAATATATATATTTGTGATAAAAAAACCTATAAGGAAAAATGATGCCACAATAACTATATTCCAATATAATGTCCCATTAGTAACACCGCTTGTGATTATATCTTGTATATTCTGGTGCTGTGAAAGCCACCCCGAATGTGAATCCACCACCTCTAAAGTAATGGCCACTCACCAGAACCAGGTGAGTTTTGAGCCTTTGGTTTAGTTTGCTGGATAACCACTCCTTACTCTGGTCATTACCGTCTGTTATCTCATGGGTTTCAAGCTGTATAATCTGGGCAGTCTCCGCTCTCAAAGAAAATAAATTGCTTCCATAGTGTAGTATATCAAAAGGTGAATTTAATTCAAAACAGTTTAAAAAAATCGAAGAAATTTACACTCACATTTAGTTGTGCCTTAGGCCGGCACTGAACTATTCCAGCCGTGTATGTAGGAACCCCAAATCAGCGTGTGTTGCCTGTCTGCTCGTTTGCATTTCACGCCTCACTTCCGCTCAAACCGGAAGTTGCGTCACGTATTTTCCCAGCAGCCTCTACGCATCAGGAAGCATATATATATATATATATACACACACACACACACACACACACATACATACATATACATATACATATATATATATATATATATATATATATATATATATATATATATATATGTATATTTCACTTTTCTGTTAAAGTGGAAATAATATTGACGTATACCCAACAGGGGGATATGCCTTATGGAATGATACAGTAACTCATCTATCGGTACACTAAGGACACAGAATTATTTTTCTGTTAAGCATAATATATAGTTTAATCCTGATAAAGGTATAGATATATATATATATATATATATATATATATATATATATATATATATATTTTTTTTTTTTAATTTGTTTGGCACCATAAGCACTGAGCACTCCTAGGAGGTCCAAACCAGAATTGGGTGGGCTACTGGCAACGAGGGGGGGGGGGGGGGGGTTAGCAGCATCCTCTTTGGTACAAATAGATATATTGACACTAAACAGGTATAAATAGATATATTAATATTATTTTGGTACACTATTTTTGGCACATGTGGATGGATGATATAACTAGAGTGACTGGCACGGTTCTCTTTCACAAATAAACCATAATCACAGGCACTTACAAATAGGGCAACTGTTTTTTAGACTGCAGCCCATCACATACAAAAGTTTACATTGAATAATATTTGATTGGCGCCGGTACCTTCACATACACATAGGGATGACTCAGTCTGTGACTTCATGTCCCATACCCATTACCACCTCTTTTAAATATTTGGGGATTCAGGTTACTACTGGACCATGCGATTTTATTCATCTAAACATCTTGCCCCTCCTCCAACGGTTTAGGGATAAGGTCAAAACGTAGAATGCTCTCCACTTAACGGTGGCAGGGAAGGTAAATTTGATCAAGATGCCACAACTTCTTTACTTTCTTCATAACGCCCCCAGGGTTATTCCCTTAAAGATTTTTAGAATAGTAAATACCATTTTCCGTACCCTCATCTGGAAAGATAGACCCCCCTAGAATCAAACTAGAGCACCTACAAAAGGTCCAAAGATGATGGTGGGTTGGCTTTGCCAAACACATGGCTCTATTACCTGGCAGCACAGTTGCAACACCTTATTGACACTTTCGGGTCTGCAGGGGACTCTGGGAAGAGGAGAATGTTCTTTGCAGACATTAATGCTCTATACTGTATGCAGAGGACCTATTCCCATGGCTCTGGAGGCTCTAGCCTTTGCAAAGCCTCATAAAAATTACCCAACCTATAGTCTTGTTCAAAAGGTTTGGAATAAATCCAAATATCTCCAGAAGGCCGATGGCTATACTGCCTATAGTCCTATTTGGTTAAACACTTATACTGAATTAGTGAAGCTGCAATCTGGAGCCAAGTGGAAAACACAGGGTTACACATCTTAAGCAAATATTCAATAATGGTGAAAAAAGTGCTATGTACTTTCACCGACCTGATGGAGGCATACAATCTGCCATCCTCAATGCATTTCCATTACTTACAACTCCGACATGCGTTTGTGGTTAAAAGCAGGTCTTCAGAGTGGCGTCTGTACCCGACCCGTGTTTAGCCTCATTATGGATGCTAAATCATCTAAGGGATTTATTTCCCAATGCTATGTCATACTGTTACAATCCTTTTTGAAGCAACACCCCCTGAATGCAAGGGCAAAATGGGAGGCAGATGTTGGTCCGTTGGATGGGGAGCAATCGGAAGAGATATTTCAGGTGGTAGGTACTTGCTCACTCAACGGGTCACAAAGACTTACCCAGTTATATATATTGTTGTGAATATATTATACTCCCCACAGACTCCAGCTGATGAACTTACAATCTGAGTCCACATGCACACAATGCAAGCGTGATCATGGGGATCGCATACACCTTTAATGGCACTGTCCCAAACTGCACACATATTGGGCCGGAGTAGTGACCATGGTAAATTCGGTATTTAAAGTTTCGTTTCCACAGGACCCGAGAGCTTGTCTACTAGGTGTTTTGGAAGAATATGAGTGGGAGGTGCACACTAGAGAGGCTATTCACAGAGTCCTATTCCAGACCAGGAAATTATGATACATTGGAAGTCTGAGGATCCCCCGACAATAAAGGGATAGATTACTAATATTTGTGTGGTGCTGAGAATGGAGACGCTTATATATCAACACAGGGGGATGAGTCTCACACCAGGCAAAATAAGAATTCCATGCACATCGGTACACCTTACTGAAGGTTGACTTTCTTGCCTTGAGGGGGGGGGGGGGGGGGGTAGGAATTACAGGGTCAGGAACCACCCCTATTCCCCTGGACTTCAGCTCCAAAAGCCATTCCATAAAAGCAAACTGTAAAGCAGCATGGGAAATCGGACCCTACAACAGTAAATCTGGCTGATCTGGAAGAGCCCACGGCTTGTCTACCAAGAGATTATGTACACATACCACTGCAAATCAGACACCGGAATACCCTCCATCTTTATCCTGTGCTAGGCGTGGAAGAAGCTGCAGTGTAGGAAAGGTGTAGATCAAGGAGAACTGATCCCCAAACACCTGAGGATCCCCTGTTGGGGACACAAACCTGTTCGGTTTGTTAAATTTGGATAGCAAAAAAAACCCTATTCAGCGTTCCCCCACCACAGACAAATCTATGAAAACACTTCCAGGTGAATGGCCCATTTTCCTGGACTACTGCCTGGCCTGAGAATGTGCACGGCAGAAAGGGCTGGAATGTGAAGATGAGGTCCGCTCCTTCGTGAGGAGGGGCAAATTCTTGTCCCTCCTTAATGGTTGATGTATGTCATAGCCATAGCGCTGCCCAACCCCTGAAGGAGGAGACACCAAAAAGGTAGACAGACCAGCGCAGGAGAGCCAACTGAATCACCTGAAGTTGATGGCAACTTTTCTTCCTTGAATGATCATGTTCCTTACACTGTTAGGTTCTCCAGAAATACTGAACAGCCTGACAGACTGGCATCCGTCATAAAGGCCTTCTAATTCATTGGGATTAAGAATCTCCAGATATACAGCATCTGCGTCGATATAAATCATTCTAGACCTCCTGTCCCATACTGACAGAATATGAAGCTGAAGAGCATAGGCATAACGGACTGTACCTAAAGCAGCCACTATCCACCCCAGTACCCTCATGCAGCCCAAAATCGAGGGACTTTCCAGCAACTTCAAGAACTGGTGTTCAAGAGACAGGATTTTCTCCTGTGGAAGCAGTGTCTTTGCCTGTGCTATGTTGAGGCCTAAAATATTCCAGACAATGTCTGAAGGCTCAGCATCCAACCAAACCTTTCAATAACCTGTACATCTGTTGGATATTTGATGTCTGCTTCTGAGCCACTTGCTCCCTAGGAAGCATAGGGATGCACAATTCATGCACAGAACATGAGCCGCTGAGGGCCCGCTGAGCATTCCAAGATGGTGCCGGACGCCACTGTCTACCAGGTGGTTTCTCCTATCCCATACCCAAGGTTATTCCCAGCCTCTCTAACTCCCCCCCCCCACCTTACCTGGCTCAGCGGATAGTCTGGACAGGGGCTATTTAGTCAAAGCTGCCCTGGGGGATAGAGACCTCCGTTTTCACATGTTGCCTCTCCCCAAGGAGGATCTGGAGGGATTTGCCACGAGGGTGGAAAGGGCCCCGAGACAGGACACTGAAAATGTATAAGCACAGACAACACAGAGTAGAATCCCTTGAAAGCAGGGTGGATAACATGGTTCCTACTATGCAGGCTTTGAAAGAATGTTGCAGGGTGCAGGATAAACGGATCGATTCATTGCTGGACCAGTTGGATGACTACGAAGACAGAAGTCGCAGAGTGAACTTTCCGATCAGGGGTCTGCCAGAAGCTACCTCTTCCAGGGACATTGTCCCCACTTTACAAGGAGTCTTTAAATAAATCCTGGGACAAGATGCCCCTGCCCAGATTGATCAGGCTTATAGGGCCCTGTGACCACCATCTGATGACCCTGACAAGCTCAGAGACATCATTTGCAAGTTACACAAATATTCTTTGAAGGAGCGTATTATGTCCCATGTGCGTGGGGTTTCTCAAGTGGACTTTGATGGCGCCAAGTTATCCCTCTATCCAGATTTCTGTCGCACATTGATGAAACGTAGGGCAGTAAAGCCATTGCTGGAACCCCTCCGAGCTGCGGATCTTGCCTACCACTGGGGCAAACAGATCACTCTACAGAATAGGTATAGCATGCCTAATTTCTTGGCCCAACTTAACCTGCCTCAGGTTGATATATCTGACTGGCGCTCCTCCCCAGATATCCCTGTGCCTGCCAGTCCTCAAGCCTGGCTACCAGTTCATAGACGTGGCCAGAATCGCCCCAGATCAAGATCATCCCGGCAAAGCTTCACAGCAAGCATCCTCTCCTGGAAATGCCTGAATAGCCTTATCTGCTATTCCACACCACGCTTCCACCTACTTCTCCACCCTAGCCCTGCAGTGTGTGGTGTAGCTGAAGTGGATTTGATACATGGCTCGTGCCTTATGACTTGTCACTTTCCCCAAATAGGCTGACTCTTTAGAGTTGTTGACCCTGATTAGGTTCTCTAGCCCTCTGACGGTCTTCTCTTTCCTTCTTGAGGCGAGCCGGCCGGCTTGGAGAGGTCCCTTTGATGGCTATTACTGGCTGTAAATATTGGACCTTTGTCAGTTTAGTTTTACTGTGTGTTTATTTTGTGTGTTCAGAATACATACATGTGTTCTGTTTCTTATTTCCTCAGTGCTGCTTGGGACGTGTTGGGTTGCTGTGGGTCTCTCTTGCTCCACCCTGGGATCCACCCATAGCACTGTGATTTAAGATGGTCATGGCTTCTCTGAAGGTGGTATCATATAATGTGCGTGGTGGTCTAGGCTCGAATCAAGGCGACTGGGTGCACACATCCTCCTCTTGCAGGAAACCCACTTCCATCAAGATGCAGTCCCCCGCTTGCCCACTGCCATCCATAAAAATTTGCCTTTTGTTTCACTAGACCATTACGCAAACCCCCACGGGAGGTTTTTGTTTCTCAAAAGGTACCATATATGGCCGTAAGCTTACCTTTGCAACTGTGTATGGCCCGAACACGGGATAGCTGACTTTTCTGGACTCTAAGCTGGAATCCCTATCCTTTTTGCGAGAAGGACAATTGATCTTTGGGGGAGATTTTCACGTGAGCCGGATCCTCACACTGACATCTCCCTCTGGCCACTCAGTCCACTCTCTCTCTTTCTTAAAACACTTTCAGAAATCCCTACATGCCCATCATATTATAGATTGCTGGAGGGTCATGGTCTGACCACCTGAGTGTAAAAATGGAGCACAGGGCCTGGCAGTGAAAGGGTTAAAAGATCTTACAGACCCTTAAAGTTACCTAGGAGCTCTGGTGCTACAAATATTGATCTCACTCTGGCATGCACGGTGATATGAAACATGTGTAGCACAATCGTCATTTGGCTCCTGAATGCATGCACTTTTGTATGTATGCCACTTCTGCTCCAGAAAGTTTTACCCCCTTTAGGACCAGGTAATTTCTTTGCTATTCAGCACTGCACTACTCTAACCACGTGCCTACTAGGCACTTTTACCCTCTTCCTGCCCAGGCCAAAATTTCAGCTTTCATCGCTGTCAAATATTGAATGACAATTGCGCGTTCATGCTACACTGTACCCATATGACATTTTTATAAATTTTTTGACACAAATGGAGCTTTCATTTGGTGGTATTAAAATACAGCTGGGTTTTTTTATTGTTTGCTAAACAAATGAAAAGACAGAAAATGTCTTAAATTACATTTTTTTTTTCCATAGTTTGTCATAACATTTTGCAAACAGGTAATTTTTCTCCTTCACTAATATGCACTGATGAGGCTGCACTGATGGGCATTGGTAAACAGCACAGAGGTGAGACACTGATGGCCACTACTGGAGCACTGTTGGGACTGTGATTATCAGTGTAGATGTCCCTTTAACAGAAGCTGGTTATCGTCTCTCCTCATGTAGACAGTGTGATAAAGAGTGCTGATAACCGGCTTCTGTTTATGTCGTGATCAGCTGTCATTGGACACAGCTCATCAGGTGGTAAAAGACCCTTTACCCCAAGCTGAGTCAGCGATCACAGAGGCGTCACAGGGTGTGTGTGGGCAGTGTGATCACAGGAGGACATCATACGATAGCCTACTGGCAAAGTAAGCCCGCGCTGTAGCCGTCATTTGGCTATAGCGTTGGGCGGGGAGTAGTGAACTGACAATTGCGCGGTCATGCAGTGCTGTACCTGAACATAATTTATATCATTTTTTTCACACAAATCAAGCTCTCTTTTGGTGGCATTTGATCACCTCTGTTTTTTTTTTTTTTTAATATAGATGAAGAAAAGACTCAATCGACTAGAAGTTTGAGTACGTCTGTGCACCAGGTTCTTCTGGGCCATAATTTTCTTCTCTTGCTCTATTTTCTTGAGAAAGACGGCGTCACACTTACCCTTAAAGTTGGTCAAACAATATCTAGCTTCTATGTTCTTCACCTACAGTATAGCAGCCCCCTTTCCCATAAGGCAAGCAGGCCTACAGGGACTCGGTTGCCCCCAGAACTTACACATAATGCTATAGTGCCTGGCCACCATACCAGGTTTGAACTAAGCAAATAGGTACCCATGGTTGGCAGACACGCTGAGTGGTTCAATGACAGTCCAGGTACAAGACAGACAAGATGCAGAATAGTCAGTGTCAATCTGTAGTCAAAAGGCAGGCAGAGTTCAGAGTGTAGTCGATATTTGATCCAAGATCTTCGCGACGCGTTTCGTCTGCAAAGACTTCTGCTGGGGTATGCTGCATACCCCAGCAGAAGTCTTTGCAGACGAAACGCGTCAGATGTTTTTCTCCAGCTATACTGCCTACTGCGTTTTTTTATTTGATATTTTAAAATTATATGGAATTACTTTCTTTCATGAAATCTATTTGATGGAAGTGTATTTTCCTTAAATAAATGTAAACCCCCTGCCAAATGGTTTTTTTTACACTATGAGGAGTCCCTCTCCCCTTTTTTCTTCTTTTACCTTGATTCATGTCGACTTGGACTGAGGAATACTGACCATCCAAGATTGAATGACCTAACTTACCAGATCTCTGACTGAGTGTATCCATGCAGTTGGTGAGTACCAACTAAGACGACAGTCTTGGTTCGATCGAGTCTCCACCGATTGATCCTATTGCCTAGGCACCTGGTGGTAGCCTACTACGCCTGTTTGACCCCCTACCATCGGTCAGTGGGTCCACCCTACACGGTAAGCGCACTTGAATATTTCAAGTTCTTTTATGTTCATGATGCCGTCCGAATGAGAGAGGACCTAGTATCTGAATTTTATCTTGATTATATACTGAGTTCTGAGCAACAGTTTGACATACTTGGATTGCCTTTATAATATGGACACCAATACTCCTTAAATGTGAATTGAGACAGTCAGATACTGTTTGAGTAAGTTCTTGTTTTAATCACTCATTACAGCTCTCTATGAATGGCATTTGGATGTTATTATGCTCAGTTTGTGATTTATATAATATCTTATGCTCCCGGATACATATATATATAATTGTCACTATTCATAGACTCTCTTGCTCTATGAGCACTCATATAAATTGTTTTTATATGATCCTTTGGTTATAATTTGTTTATCAACATAGACTTTTTTGGTCTATGAGCACTCATATAGGTTGTTTTCCTATGATCCTTTGGCTTAAATCAGGTTTGGTCTCCACCCAGAAACTGGCCCCATCAATCACCTTACAGGTAGACGGAGATCGAAAAACATCATAGCCAAAACCAGGATGCTGAAATGAGACTAGCAGCTGTCAAAGAACAGGACAGGTGAGGTGGGATTCACATTGGAGAGAAAGAATAAATTAGCCTGAACTGAGACCAGGGGATTATCAAGGCATCAGAAGCCAGAGCTAGAGGATCTCTGGTTCTCGCAACAGAGGTTGTTTGGTGTTGAATATGGAGGCTAGGATGTCCACATCTATATTCCCCTATTTTCTTGCATATCAGACTAAATATATCTGGATGAAGGGCCCATTCCCCCTGATTCAGGTGATGGTGGCTGGGATAATCTGCTTTTCAGTTGTCCAGTCCTGGTATGCAGATTACAAAGACAGCGAGTTTCTCTCCAAGAGATCATTTGGTTTGCTTCCTTTAAGACAGCCAGGCTCCTGGTTACCCCTTAATGGTTGTTGTAGGCCACTGCTGTGGCATTGTTCCACTGCACCCTAATTGGGTGATCTTTCATAGGGTCTAATGCTGCAGGGCCAACCTGACTGATCTGAGCTCCAAGATGTTTATGGGAAACTTGGCTTCCCTCAATGACTATGTTCCTTAAACTGTTAGGGATTGGCACACTCCCCCTAGCCTGAGAAACTTGCGTCTGTTGTGAAAATTTAGGAAGAACTGTTAGGGAGTTGCTTGCTTGGCTGGAATGGAGCATTGGCAAATCGAGAGGAGTCTGTTTGATCCAGACTGGCAAGAAATTTTATTGGAGTGTTCTTGAATGGAATTGGGCGAATGGCACTGCATCAATCTCTAGCTTTACCTTCACTTTAAATACCGTATTTATTGGTGTATAACACGCACTTTTCCCCCCTTAAAATCATTACTTGGGCCAAGCATGCCTAAATAAACTGTTTCCTACACTAAAAGGTGCGCCTGCTAGGCACACTATAAAACTATAAGTGGCTTCAACTACATACAGTAGTGTTTCAGCTGTGGGACACGAACATTCCCATTCCTCACGGGAAACAAAATTGAGTTGGGCTGAGTGGCGTTAGCCATTCTTAGGCAGCTTTGTATTCTCTGAATGAAAACAAAGCTTCCTCTGATTGATAGGCGGAAATCGTGAAATTATCTGCTCACCTAGAGCTAGAATCAAATGCAGAGACAGGGTTGAAGTGGGTTCTTGCTCAGGTGCAAGGGACATATCGCCACTCTGAGGTTGAGTGTTGTGCTGGCCTTCAGCACAACAATAGTTTGCTCACGATTTTTGCATCGACTCCCTTTCATCTTTTCGCCGCCATAGTCTACAACTGAGTGTGATCCCATGTGTGGTACTCATAGAATATGTTAAGTATAGGGTAAGCTTGTTCATAAGTAGTATGCGGTAGCCCAGGTGTAGACTGTCCTGTAAAGAATTCTGCTTACATAAGTAGGATGGCAATGAGGAATCTCTTCCCTCATTGTTTTCAAGTGTGTGCAACTGAACAGTCGGACACCGTTAGCCAACATCTCCATATATATTGTTTAAACCAATAAACCAGCAAACATTTTCATCCAGATTGAATTTTTATCAAATCATGCTTCAAAACAAATGTACACAGCCACGCTCACAAATAATAGCATGTATACGGCCAGTCATCCCTACGTGCATATTTTGTGCAAGTTATAAATATTACATTTCTACCACCATCACTAAAAGTGTCAATAAACCCAAAATTGTATTGTAAAGTATATCCAAAGTTAAATTTTAAAATCGTATATTCATTTCAACATTGAATTTCAATCCTACTCCTATTAATCCGAAGGATCTTGACGTATAAGATATAAAAAATGTACTTAAAGGGATTTTAATTTAGAGATATATGAATGACACACATATTAAGGAATGTGCACGTGGGTTTATTGAGACTTTACTTTTGCAAAGACAGACACATTTCACAGAAGTAATGCAGTTTTTATTTTTACCTTTATCTCTGGTGTAGAACTAAACTGAGGTGGACCGTTAAGTAGTGGCTGGCTGGGTTTAGGGTCACCGAAACTTGGTGTTGGCGAACTTGGAGAGTTTACGCTTAAGGGCAATAGTAAACTGGGCCCAGTGCTGGTATTACTGCTGTTGCTGGATGGTTGGAGGACACTGTTTGTCTCTTTCCTAGAAGAAATTAAAAAAACTCAAATAACCACGTTCATAATTTTATAAAGAACAGTGGTATGTAGCAACTCAAATATGCCCTTACTAGTTGAGGGCAGTTAGACACACTGAATGCTACATATGACTGTTCTTTGCACTAAATTGTATCACAGAAAAGACCTTGCAATCCTCTCCCCAGTTTTAAATCAAAACATAATTTCACTATGATACAGTAACTGAGGGAATGGAAGCACAACTACAGAAAAACTATGCATATCCTTTCATGATCATAATTCTGCTTTGAAGGCTTTGTTCTCTGTTTTCATTACAAGTCAAAATGCTTAGATAATTTTCTGACAATTTCTATGACAAATAAACATTAATTTGACAGGTCATTGTTGTCCAATGACTGGATTCAAAAGTTGGGAATGAATGTATTGGCTCTTGCTCTTCAATGTGACCGCTGCTAACTCAGCTTGACAAATCCCAGCACTTAAAACATGCATCTAAACCTTCCATGTTGCAGGTGCTAGGGTCATTGGGAAGAATTACCTCCTTACAGATAGATAAAAAGATCAATGGGATCTTAGGAACAGTGGGAACTTAGACAGGCAGAAATTGCCCAATGCTAAAGGAACCCCTAGCAACCTCTGGAGGAACCCTGGTTGAGAATCACTGCTCTAAGGTAAACCAAAGATAGCACAAAACTTTTCTAAAAAGGAATACAAATGACACAGCAGGTAATAAAATTGTGCCTGAATGAAAGGATTATAACCCCTTGTTTTAAAGAATATTGTAATGAACCTAGCCCATTTTAAAAAGTTGTAATATAAAATGATGTACCTTTTTCCACACAACTAAGATTTTGCCATCTGCTGCAAACCAAAATAATGGCAATTTACATTCCCAACTAACAAGCCAAGCTACAATAGGTAGATTAAAGTGTTGCGAAACGTAAAAATGTTTTTTTTTACCTTAATGCATTGTTTGCATTAAAAGGTAAAGAAACGGTTTCAATTTACCTGTGCCCCTCTTCCCCTGTGTGAAGAGTAAGAGGGGAAAAAAGATCAGCGCTGTGCATGGCTGCATCATTTCTCCCCTTACTTGCTCTTCACACAGCATTTGAGAAGCAGCATGATCCATTAGCTCTTTCTGCTGTCAATCAAATGCAGTGAAGAGGAAGTGGGGAGGGCCCAAGTCCCGCTGTGTAATGGAGCGCGGCTCCATAGATGCACAGGTCGGGAACACGTGGACAACATTTCTCCCATAGCAAGTGGCTGGCAATAGTGGTCATACAAAGAAGAGGAGGAGCCAAGATCGCCATCGGGGACCGGGAGAAGAGGAAGATCGGGGCAACTCCGTGCTATACCACTGCACATAGCAGGTAAATATAACATGTTTGTTATGTTAAATAAAAAAACAAACAAAAAACTGACTTTAGTAACACTAAGTACACAGTAAGTACGCTTCTGTGTTCTAAAAGTCCCTCTCCCAAATCCAACTTCTACCCTCTTTGTTCATCCTGCCCACCCACTAGCTGTTTGGACATACTGGATGAATCTAGCAGCATTTACACACTCGCCGTTCTACCTCAACTTAGTGCTGAACGGAAGAGTGATACACCCCCCCCCCCCCTTTTTTTTCTTATTAAACACACACTCAGGTAATATAAACAAAATCAGCTACAGTTCTGTAAATTCTGCCTACCTAGGAGTCAGAGTTAACTGAATTTCTTCAGCTGCACTGAATGCTGGGACTTTAAAAGCACAGGACAGCATTTGCTGAGTATTCAATTCTTCAAAAGGAGCCTGTCGTGTCCGTTAGTGATGGTGTAAGTGGCCACTATTTCAAACATAGTTTATTTGTAAAGAAAAGGATTTTTGACTCACTTGCAAAATCTTTTTATTGGAGAACAATACAGGACACAGGCACCTTGGAAGAAAAAAAAGTATGGGAATAGCAAAAAAAAAAAAAAAAAATCATACCTAGATGACTGCAGCACTGATCCCAGCTGCAGCTGTCCCCTGCTGGCTTTACCTCAAGAGATGAGTAATCAAACACAGCAAAGAGGTGACTGTTAGTCACCGGCTCTGTAATCTGCACCTCCAGCGCTCACTGTAGCACTGGGCTGTGGAGGGGCTGGTTTAAGCTCTCAGCGGCAAGCTTTGAGGCTGAGCTAGTTGCTGGTCCAGGCATCTGGGTGGATCCTAACTGTAAATTCGGGATCCTTCCCTAGCCTGGACTGGCTCAGTGATGTGAGCAGACAGCAGTCTTTAGTCCACTGTTGGCTGAAAATGGTTAACAGGAGTGCAGAAGCAAAAGCTTTGGCTAAACTCCTTCAAATCTTGACAGATGGTTATATGCTGCCACCTTCAGGTGCGTACATTGGCAGACAAAGTTGTAAGGACAGTCTATAAAACTCCTGCTGCTCCCAACAAGAAAGAAAGCAGAAGAAAATTCCAGGACAGAAGGGGGCATGGCCTGTTTCTTGTACTGTACTCCAAGGAAATGATTTCACAGGTAAGTTTAGAACAATTTTTTTCTTGCCTATAAATTCAATACCTTGGGAGTACACACACACACCTTATTCATACACCATGGGTTGTAGGCATGTACCTTGAGGTGATTGGACACTGGCACGCTTTTAAGGACACCCCCCATGGGGCATATTCCCTATTACCCTATCAGTTTCGCAGCAAGCAATGCAGAGTAACATGAAGAGTTAGGGAGGGTGTCCTGAACTGAACTCCTAGATATTAAATTTACAGGTACCTCGAGTATAAGCCGAGTTTTTCAGCACATTTTTTTTGTGCTGAATGTGCCCCCCTCGGCTTATACTTGAGTCAAGCACTTTTCTGCAGCAAAAAATGACATTTTCCGACCCGACTTTGCAGCCCCGTATATCGGGGCCACTTGGTGCTAGGAGCCCCAAATTTGGATATGTTGTAGTGTTGGTTCCACTGGGTTTGCACACCAAGTGGCCCCGAGATACGAGGCCGCAAAGTCGGGTTGGAAAATGTAATTTTTTGCTGCAGAAAAGTGCTTGACATTTTCCGACCTGACTTTGGGGCCTCATATCTCGGGGCCACTTGGTGCAAATTTGGGGTTCCTAGCACCAAGTGGCCGAGATACAGGGCCCCAAAGTCGGTCAACTGTGTCCATCTGCAGCAATGTCATTTCGGGACCCTTTGGGCCCCTTTTGAAGTTCAGGGGACCTATGGCTGCAAATGGGCACAGTGAGGCATGCAAATGGGCACAGTGAGGCTGCAAATGGGCATTGTTGACCCTCTTTTCCACTTACAGTAGCTGCGCATTTCTCACCCTAGGCTTACACTCGAGTCCATACGTTTTCCCATTTTTTTGTGGTAAAATTAGGTGCCTCTGCTTATATTCAGGTTGGCTTATACTCGAGTATATACGGTAAGTAAAAAAATCTTCTCATCTTAAATGTACAGTACACGACAGGACAGGATATTCATACAACATACCCAAGCAGTGAATACACAGGGTAAACAAAACTGAGCCAACAGGCCCAAAAAACAGGGGTCGAAGACCAAGTTCAGAGTGCCACTACAAGAACTTTGTGGTCGAACGCTGTATCCACAGAAGATTAGACATCCATGTGGTAAAAACTTTTAAAAAGTATGAACAAAAAGGCTTTTTTGCCGGCAAGAATCTCAAAGGGATTATTCTCGATGGGTTCAAATGGTGGTTTCTGAAGAGCAGATAGAACCAAATTAAGGACCCACGTAAGTACAGGGTGCGGTAAGAGGGGGGGGGGGGGGGGGCTAATCACAAGGAACACTTGGAATAAAGGTTTTTAACAAGGGAGTGTGAAGTCAAAGGCCTTTAAATAAGAATGTATAAGGCAGATGCCTGCCCTTTTGGGGTGCTAAGAGCTACATTCTGGTCAAGACCTGTTTGCAAGGTACAGAGTAATCTCTGGGACTGAATTCAACTGCATTTGCACCAAGCAAAGCAAGATTTTTTTTTTTTTTTTTTTCTTCTAGGTAGTCTAAATGGCTTTCCTTGCTTTCAGCAGGGTAAGGATCATAGACTCAGATCCCTCTCGCCTTGGGTTTCTACAGCAAAAATAGAGAATGTGAAGCAGGGTAGAAGCCTTGGAGATAGCAGATTCGGCCTGTTGGGAAGAGGCCAGACGTAGTCTGCAAGAGGTAAGAGTTTTGTCTATGTAATTGGTTCTTCATCTGGAGTCACATGTCTGCACCTGGAGTCACCCATTTTGGCATATCACATTGAACACCTCTGGAAGAAGAAATCATTTCCCTTGGTCCAAGCGGTGGTGGCTGAGATAACCCGTCTGCCAGTTCACTCCAGAGATGTGGACTGCAGAAATCTCTGGTAAGGGGATTTCTGCCCGTGAGAAAATCTGGGTATCTTCCTTCAAGGCAGCCAGGCTCCCTGTGTCCCCTTGGTGGTTGATATACACCATTCTGGTGGCACTGTCTGACTGTACCCGATTTGGGTGTCCCTTTAGAAGGGGGGTCCAGTGGCAGAGGGGAAAACCTAACAGCTCTGAAACAAGGATATTGATGAGGAGTTTGGTTTCCTCTTTTGACCATATTTCCTGAACAGTCAAGGACTGGAAGGCTCCTCCCCTGCCTGACAGACAACAGCCCCAAGCCCGTTGTAGGAACTATGCAAATGTAGGGAAGGAAAGCTTTTTTCCGTTAGAGCTGAAGTAATGATCCAACCAGGACAAGGAAGTTTTTGTATGGCTAGATAGGAACATGGGTAAGTCTAGGGAAAGAGCCTGCTTTTTTTCATGCTGACAGTTGGAGAGTTCTGGAGTGGCAGGTAAGGGCAGTAGAGTGGCAGGTTAGGGCAGTAGAGTGGCAGGTTGGGTTAGAAGGGGGGGGAGAGAAGTGGCAGGTTAGGTTAGTATAGGGCGGTATTAGTGGTAGGTTAGGGTGGTATAGGGTGGCATAGTGGGAGGTTTAATGTTTATAAATGTAAAGTTATGCACTTGGTGGGCTAAGAATATGCATGTTCTCAAAAAGGATATTGGCATGGGGGAGCTCAGTTATGAGGAAAGATTAGAAAGAACTGAATCCATTCCCTCTTGAGAAGGAGATTGAGGGGGGGGAAATGATCAACATGTACAAATACATAAGTGTTTCATATAGTGAACTTGGTGTTGAGTTATTCACTAAGGTCATCAAAGAGGACAAGGGGGCACCCTTTTACGTCTAGAGGAAAAAAGATTTAATCTCCAAATACGAAAAGGTTTCTTCACAGTAAGAGCTGTGAAAATGTGGAATAGTCTCCCTCCAGAGATGGTTCTGGTAAGTTCAGTAGAGATCTTTAAAAAAGGCCTGGATTCTTTCCTAAATGTACATAATATAACTGGGTACTAACATGCTTTGCTGGGTTTTTTTTTTACTTCCACTGGATCAACTGTGGGTGAAGGATTGTGTATATGGGATATTTATTTAATTTTTAATTTTTTTTTGGTTTAACTAGATAGTCTTTTTCAAACCGACTATGTAACTATGCAAGTGCACTCCTGCACAATCTAATCCCCATTTTACTTGTAAAAATATGTGTGCAAAACTGTGAAACTGCTGCTCCAAACTGTACATAGGTTGCACTCTATCATCATTATCAATATAGAGATAACTTTAAATGATAGACCTAAAATTATTCCTTTCACTTCCGAGTGTCATAGTACAGGTACGTGTTGCCAAATGGCTTTTATGTACATGTTTTGAAAAGACTGATGAAAAAAGCGTTGCTAAACTGCACCTCTCTAGACCAAGGGTGTCGCGCCCCCTCCCAGCCTTTCTGCAGCCTGGCCGCGGGTGCGAGCGGCATGAGAGAGCAAAGCAGGCGGGCAGATGAGAGAGCCGGATGGATCAGAGAGGCGGGCGGATGAGAGAAGCGGGCTGGTGAGCAGAGATGATGACCTCTCTCTCTGCCATGAATCACCGCCCACCCTGCATTTCCTTCTTTGACTCAGAAACAACCACTGCACAGAGGCCTGCATCTGTGCTAAATAAACCAGTACTGCCACCAATGCAGTGACAATCCACATCTGAGGGTAGGTGACGTGGCAAGTGACATTTCTTATCTGGTGGCACTGGCAGGCAGCGTGGCAAGTAACAATCTGCATCTGGTGGCAGGCAGCGTGGCAGTCTGAGCACTGACAGGCTAACCCCCCCCACCACTTCAACCTCTGCAGCAATGCTGGCAGCACTCATACGTCTACTTCCCAAAGACAACCTCTGCATATGATGCTGAGCACATGCACTCCACTTCTTTGGTCGACCATGGTGAGGCCTGTTCTGAGTGGAATCTGTTCTGTTAAACCGCGGTATGGTCTTGGCAATCTTCTTATAGCCTAGGCCAGTGTTTCTCAACTCCAGTCCTCAAGGCGCCCCAACAGGTCATGTTTTCAGGCTTCCCATTATTTTGCACAGGTGATTTGATCAGTTTCACAGCCTTAGTAATTACAACAGCCGTTTCATCTGAGGGAAATCCTGAAAACATGACCTGTTGGGGCGCCTTGAGGACTGGAGTTGAGAAACACTGGCCTAGGCCATCTTCATGTACAGCAACAATTCTTTTTTTAGATCCTCAGAATTCTTTGCCATGAGGTTCCATGTTGAACTTCCAGTGACCAGTATGGGAGAGTGAGCGCGATAACACCAAATTTAACACACCTACTCCCCATTCACAACTGAGACCTTGTAACACCGAGTCACATGACACCGGGGAGGGAAAAATGGGTAATTGTGCCTAATTTGGACATTTTCACTTAGGGGTGTACTCACTTTTGTTGCCAGCGGTTTAGACATAAATGGCTGTGTGTTGAGTTATTTTGAGGGGACAGCAAATTTACACTGTTATACAAGATGTACACTCACTACTTTACTAAGTGTAATTTCTTCAGTGTTGTCACATGAAAAGATAGAATGAAATATTTACAAAAATGTGAGGGGTGTACTCACTTTTGTGAGATGTATATACCGTATATACTCGAGTATAAGCCGAGATTTTCAGTCCTTTTTTTTGGGCTGAAAGTACCCCCCTCGGCTTATACTCGAGTCGCTGCCAAATGCCTACCTGATCAGTGTGTCATGCAGACAGACGGCGGCCATTGTAGTGTTCAAACGCTGCGCCTCCTCGTCTGTGATAGTGTTCGGCCTCCATTTGCCAGCAGTCAGTGTTCCGCCCATCACGGACATCCTCTTCCGTGGTATGAGGATGAGCGGATGTCCGTGATAGGCGGAACATTGACTGCTGAGAAATTGAGTGTTCCGCCTATCACAGACAAGGAGGAGGCGTGGCTTTTGAATAGTAGAATGGCCGTCGTATCTTTTTACATGCTGATCGGTGCAAATGCGAGGGCCACAGAGGGACACCGAGGCTGCAGAATGGGACACAGGGCCATGCACAGGACTCAGGTAGGCAGATCTGCAAAGGTAGGAATGCACAGGACACAGGGAGGTATGCAGCTGCAGATGGGCATTGTTGACCCTCTTTTCCATTTACAGTAGCTGCTGCATTTCTCACCCTCGGCTTATACACGGGTCAATAAGTTTTCCCAGCTTTTTTGTGGTAAACTAGGGGCCTCGGCTTATATTCGGGTCGACCTATACATACTTGAGTGTGTGTGTATAATATTATATATATATATATATATATATATATATATATATATATATATATATATATATATATATATATATATATATATATATACACACACACACACACACACACACACACATATATACACACACACACATACACAAATATACACTGACACTGTCCACTGCCCCACCGACACTGACATCGCCCACCGACACCGTCCCCTGCCCCACTGACACCGTCCACTGACTCCGACCACCCCCTTTCCCAAAAGCACTATGAAAAAATTATATTTAAAAAAAATAAGACCCCACCCTCCCCATCATTGTTAAAATAGTACAAAAATAAATTGTAATTAAAAAAAAAAAATTAAAAAAAAATAAATAAAATCCACTGTACCCAAAAACCTTTTGAAAAAAAAAAAATAATAATTGTAAAATAAAAAATAATATGACACTGTACACTATCCTGCACGTACTACCCACCACTGTACGCACCGCATTGCTGTTCAGATCACATGCGATGTCTGTGCAATGCGATTTCAGCCATACAAACTGTATGGCTGAAATAGCATTACATTCGGCCCAAACACGCACAGGACCCTTTTTTGGTCTGCACCAGAATCGGATCGCATGGGTGTTCACACCTATACAATCCGATTCATGTCCAAACTGTCAGTTCGCAGTGCGATATGTAAGCTGAAATGGGGGTGCCATTAACATTGTATGACACTCCCCAGCAGTTCGCATATGGCAGTGTGAACTGCCGTGCGAGTCGGATGCAATGTGGGAACCCGCAGTGGATTTGCAGGGTTCCCGCATCGCACCAGTGTGAACAGAGCCTTGGTGGGAGCAGTCAGGTGACATTTGTAGGCTGTATGCTTTGAGGCTCGGTTCACACTGGTGCGATGCGGGAACCCTGCAAATCCACTGTGGGTTCCCACATCGCATCCAACTCGCGCGGCAGTTCACACTGCCATATGCAAACTGCTGGGGAGTGTCATACAATATTAACACCCCCATTTCAGCTTGCATATCGTACTGCGAACTGACAATTAGGACATGAATCGCATCCTATAGGTGTGAACACCCATGCGATTCTGGTGCGGACCAAAAAAAGGGTCCTGTGCGAGTTTGGTTCGAATGCGGTGCAATATCAGCCATACTATCTGTATGGCGATCTCGCACAGCGCACTAGTGTGAACTGGCCCTGAAATCATTCAGCCATACTGGGTGTAATTATAAAGAGAGAGAAATCCACCCCTCCCCCACATAACAAATCCTGGTGATGGAAAGGAATGTTGCAACTATGATCAGGTGACCACACACACACACACACACACACACACACACACACACACACACACACACAAACTATAACAATCATCAGATCACTGGATGTTCTACTCTGCCCAGCTCTGACTAGATACACGTCCCCTAAATCACTTGTCTGTGTATATTCTACTGGCTGTTCACTGCAGCATACATTTCCTCGTCACCTTGATCTGTGGATCACACCCCATGATGAGAAACATCCAGTCAAAACACAGTGAGAGCTGGTTCGCACAGGGGCAACACGACTTCCAGCGCGACTTTGGGAGGCAACTTGGACGCAACTTGAGTATGAATCACAGCGCAACTTGGGGCGACTTCCAACACGACTTTAAGTCGCCGACAGGCCAGGTGACTTTGGCCGTGGTCAATCACAGAATAATTAGCTCTCGAGGGGGAACTCCATGCAACATTTTAAATTAAAAAAACGGCATGGGTTCCCCTCCAAGAGCATACCAGGCCCTTAGGTCTGGTATGGATTTTAAGGGGAAGCCCCTACGCCGAAAAAACACGTGGGGGTCCCACCAAAATCCATACCAGACCCTTATCTGAGCACACAGCCGGCCGGTCAGGAAAGGGGGTGGGGACGAGTGAGCGCCGCCCCCCCCCCCCCCCGAACCGTACCAGGCGCCCTCCATCCTCCCCACCCCAAGGCACCTTTGTCCCCATGTAGATTAGGACAAGGGCCTCTTCCCGACAACCCTGGCCATTGGTTGTTGTGGTCTGCGGGCGGGGGGCTTATCAGAATCCAGGAGCCCCCAGATCCCGGCCCCCACCCTATGTAAATGAGTATGGGGTACATCGTACCCCTATCCATTCACCTGAGGGGAAAAAAAAGTGTCAATAAAAAAAACAAAAAAAAACAAACACACACTAGACAGGTTTTTAAAGTAATTTATAAGGCAGCTCCGGTGGTCTTCTTCCGACTTCGGGGGTCTCCTCCGACTCCTTTGCTCTCTTCTCCCGCTCTCCGGTTCTTCTGCCGGGCTCCTCCGCTATCTTCTTCCAGCTTTTACTAGCGTTGGCCCGGTCTTCTCCATCCTTCTTCCCTCTTTTGATGTTGACACAACGCGCTCTCCCGCTGTAATGCCGTGTGCAGCATGCGTAACGACTTGTATAGGCATGAGGCGTGGTCACCGGGTGATGTCACACGGTGACCCCACCCCTTATGACGTCGATTCCCGGGGCATGCTGGAAATGTGACGTCATAATGGGCGGGGTCACCATGTGACATCACCTGGTGACCACACCCCACACCTATATAAGTCGTTGCGCACGTCGCACACGGCATTACAGCAAAAGAGAGCGTCGTGTCAACATCGGAAGAACAGAGAAGAGGGAAGGAGGACGGAGAAGACCGAGCCAACGCTAGTAAAAGAGCTGGAAGGAGATAACGGAGGAGCCCGGCAGAAGAACCGGAGAGCGGGAAAAGAACCAGAGACCGGGAGAAGAGAGCGGAGGAGTCGGAAGAGACCCCCGAAGTCGGAAGAAGACCACCGGAGCTGCCTAATAAATTACATAAAAAACCTGTCTAGTGTGTTTTTTTTATATTGGCCACTTTTATTGCCACACCTTTCCCTTAGGCTGGCTTCACACTGGGGCGGTGCGGTCGGCGACGGTAAAGCAGCGCTATATTTAGCGCTGCTTTACCATCGTTTACCCGCGGTATGCGGCCGCTAGCGGGGTGGTTTTAACCCCCGCTAGCGGCCGCAAAAGGGTTAAAAACCTCCGCAAAGCGCCGCTGCAGCGGCGGTTTGCGGGCGGTATCCCCGCGGTTTCCCATTGATTCCAATGGGAAGGAGCGGTATAGGAGCGGTGAATACACCGCTCCTTCACCGCTCCAAAGATGCTGCTAGCAGGACTTTTGTTGCGGTCCTGCTAGCGCACCGCTCCAGTGTGAAAGCCCGCCGGCTTTCACACTGGAGTGAATGGGGCCGGTTTTTTCAGGCGGTACACAGGCGCTATTTTTAGCGCCGTACCGCCTGAAAACCGCCCCAGTGTGAAAGGGGCCTTACTCAGCTGTCAGGGGGGGGAAGGATGCGGTGGTCTCCGCCGCTACCAACGGCTCCGGTAGGCTTCAGAGATGACCGGAACACGTGGGGGGGCCATCTCTCTCCCCCAATAAAAGCAATTTTGCTGCAAATTATTATTTTTTTTTCTTTAAAATACTCATTCACATGCTTCAAAATTGCGCCTGTTCGTGGGATGGAAACAGACTTTGACCCTTAAAAATCACCATAGGCAAAGTTTAAAAATGTCTACAGGTTACAGGTTTAGAGCTACAGAGGAGGAGGTCTAGTGCTAGAATTATTGCTCTCGCTTTAATGATTTGGCGATACCACACATGTGTTTGAACACCGTTTTCATACGCAGGCGCGACTTACGTATGCGTTCGCTTCTGCGCATGAGCTCGGCGGGACGGGGAGCCTTTTTTTTTTTTACACTGTCCTACTTAAAAAAAATAAAAAACACTTTGGGTCACTTTTATTCCTATTACAAGGAGTGTAAACATCCCTTGTAATAGAAAAAAGCATGACAGGACCTCTTAAATGTGAGATCTGGGGTCAAAAAGACCTCAGATCTAACATTTACACCAAAATGCAAAAAAAAATGTAAAAAAAAAATTCCCCTTTAAGACCACTGGACGGAAGCGACGTTTGACGTCGCTTCCGCCATTCAATTTTATGGAGCAGAGTGGGGGCCACCTTTCCCTTACTCAGCTGTCAGGGGGGGAAGGATGCGGTGGTCTCCACCACTACCAACGGCTCCGGTAGGCTTAAAAAATACCGGGGTTATGGCAGCTTTCTGCGCCCATAACAATGGTATCTAGTGTCAAAGTACTGACGTACAATGACGGCGATTTGCGCCAAGTGGTTAAAAATGGAATTTACTCCAGAGATAAAACGATTATTCTGTAAATTTATAAAACTCTGGTCAGGCTGCATCTGGAGTATTCCGCCCAGTTCTGGTCACCAATCCTCAGAAAGGATGTGATGGAGGTGGAGTCTAGAGAAGGGCAACTAGAATAATATGGGGACTGGAGGACCTAAATTATGAGGAACGACTACAAGGGCTAAACTTATTCTCCCTGGAGAAGAGATGCTTGAGAGAAGACATGATAGCGATATGCTGGGATCTTGCATAAGTATGAAACTTTTCAGCTCCAGGGAGTGTAAAAGGACAAGGGGCCACGCGATGAGACTGGAAGAGAAGCGTTTTAACTTTAAGCTGCGTATGGGGGTTTTTCACTGTCAGGGCGGTAAGAATGGAACTCTCTTCCACAATCAGTGGTGTCGGCAGGAAGTATGGATAGCTTTAAAAGACTCTTGGACATGCATCATAGCGAAAAACAATATAAAGGGGATATGGAAAATGATCTTTCTACACGCATAGGTTGAACTGGATGGACTGTTGTCTTTATTCAATCTTACCAACTATGTAACTAAGTAACCAGCTTTATAGTTGGGGAACAAAGTATCTAACCCACTTGGAGAATGACAGACAGAAGATATATATATACTATTAGTGGTTGAATCTGATACATATTTTTATTAAAAGAAAAAACACCACAAAAAAACTTAACACTACAGTATTTTGCCGATTTTTAGACAGGATTGTAATATAAAAAATTGTGCATGACAAACTCCCTTGTCATAGGCAGGTAGCTTGATGCAAGCTACCTGCTCCTGCGGTCACTTATGCTTGCCATCCTTTGACTTAAATGGTTAATGAGGTGATGTTCATTTTTGACCGCAGTGACAGGAAAATTCTATGGAGCAGAATAGAAAACTTCTCAATGGAATGCATTTTCGGACACTGTGTGGTTTTCGATCATTACATTTTAAAATTGAATATTAAAAGCAAGTGAAATTTTCGAAGGACATTTGACCATTCATCGAATGTAGAAAGAATTGTCATACAAATATGCTCATCCAAAAGTCGATACGTGTATGGCCAAGCAAACAACATTTAGTAGCAGCAGCCGCATGCTTTTTTTTTCATCACCGGTCATGATTGGGTTAAAAAAAAAATATATATATTTTTGGGTATTCATATTCTGACAAATGGGCAAGAAATCAAATTCTGCCAGGGTATGTAAACTTATGCGCACAACTATATTATATATATATATATATATATATATATATACACACACACACACAGGGTATATATATCACATATACACACATTGAATGTACACACATATGAATGTGTAGGGGTTGGGAGGAGAGGGGGTGGATGCTGAACATCTTATACCCTAAATATGGGTGCAACATGTAACCTGTTCAGAAAGGCAAAATTATCCTTTAGCCCTGAATCACACCAGTGAGATTTTGAAGTGGTACTGCTTCAGCGGGACTTTAAAGCAGTGCGAGTTCATGTCCAGCTTGCTGATATCTGTGTAACTTCATTTAACACATGTCAATGCAAGTCGCACTGAAATCCTTACCACCCTTTTCTGATTTGCAGCAATTTGAGTAGTTCCATTGCTGTGAATGGGGTGCGACTTGTCATGCAACTTTAAACTGTCAAGTCGCATGACAAGTCTCACTGATGTGAACCAGGGCTTAATTGTAAAAGCCAAGGGGTAGTAAAACCAGGCAGTTGAGCCACAGTGTTACCGCCCCCTTGACCGCCTGCCTGAACAGTGATATGCAGCCACTCACGGCTACACTTACCACGGCAAAACAACTTAAATAGCATGTCTCATTTAGCAGGCGTTACCACTGCCAAATGTGACTAATGCAAGTTGTAGGGCCACACCGCAACCGCATCCAGTGCACATGATTGCAGTGCGGTAGTGCAGCATTTAAGGGTAAAAGTGGTATTAAACGCAAAACCAAAAATGTAATATATTACAGCTCATGAATTATTAAATGTGGTGGCTGCATTAGTTTCCCCCCCCCCCCCCCTCTGTTTTCAACTTGTAATCTACCCAGTAACATATCCTGTATTAGAGTGTCCCCAGTGCTGGAGAATAATTTGTTGTAAGAGGAGGAATGTGGAGGGGGAAGGCATTTGTGTTGGGGAGGTGAAATTTGCAGAGGGGGGGGGGGGGGGGAAGGATTTGTGCTAGGAGGGTGAATTTGGAGGGGAGAGTGCTGGAAGGGGGGATTTGGGTTTAGAGGAAAGATTGGATAGAGAGGATTTTTGCTGGGAAGTGGAATTTATGTAAAGGCTTGCGCTAGGAGGGGAGATTGGGGGTGGAGGATTTGTCCTAGGAGGGGGAATGTGGGGGATGGTGCGTGCGGTATTACTGCTCCACTTGGGATGTCCAAAGGGCACCCCAGGTCTTTTATAGTTCTAGCAACACCCCTGTATTATACACAGGCCATCCAAAATGACCAACCCCATAAGGTGCACAATACTACACTCCTGGGCTGATTTAACCCAACATTTAAACTGACTGTTTGCAATTGTTGCTTGAAAAAAAATACAGTTAACACCAGTACAGCACCCCCAAAAAAATAGTCTAGAGCCGCCCCTATATAGATCGATCGATAGGTCTTATACAAGCTGTAGCAAGGCCCAAGCATTAACTCAAGAGCAGTAACCCATAGTAACCAAACCATTTAGTGCTCGTTTGACTTCAATACTGAATGAATGGTTTCTATTAGTTGCCAAACGTATCCCTGTGGATATAAAAAATAAAATAAAAAAAAAAGGAAATAAGGCAGTCTTCTACCTAATGCCCCTTTCACACGAACGAACGATCCGTTCAGGTCCACCTGTCAGTTTTTTTAGGCGGACCTGAACGGATGCTCCATAGACCTCTATGGAGCGTTGGATGTCAGCGGTGACATGTCCACTGACATCCGACCTGCTCCGATCCGAAAAAGTGTGACGAAGGAAAAACCTACTTTTCCATCAGTCTGTGGATCGGATCGAGTGACAACGGACTCTACGGTCAGTCATCATTTGATCTCCCATAGGGGAGAGCGGCATTCTGACAGGTCCGTCGCTGCACAGAGACGGACCTGTCATCTTCCTGCTCAGTGGGGGTCGACAGAGCGATCCCTGCTGCGTAAGCGGATGTTCACAAGGCGGATCATCACAGATCCGTCCCATGTGAAAGAGGCCTTAAAGGGGTTGTAAAGGAATTATAATTTTTTTTAAATAACAAACATGTTATACTTACCTCCACTGTGCAGCTTGTTTTGCACAGAGTCGGCGGCTGTCTCGGCTCCCCCAACGCAAGTACTTCTCACCTCCATGCGAGCTCCCTTGCATGGTGTAGAGTACTTGCGGGCACGCACCCGTGAATACAGCCGGCGGATATAGGCGCTCGCTGTATCACTCTGCCCCGCCCCCTGGCGCGCCGCGTCATTGGATGTGATTGACAGCAACGCGAGCCACTGGCTGCGCTGCTTTCAAACCATCCAGTGTAACCAATCAGCGGCCAGGCTGAGCGGCAAAGAGGATGTCGGGGGCGAGCGCGGGACATTTGAGGGGTCAGGTAAGTAAAACGGGGGGCCGGCACTGTGAGATGTTTTTTCACCTTAATGCATTAAGGTGAAAAAACTTTTACCTTTACAACCCCTTTAAGGCCCAGAATCACCAAAGTATAGTAAAAACGACTTGCTACACTTACAGCTTGTCTTAATTACCCAATTAAGCACTGCTACACCTGTAGAGGGACCTACTGATAAGCAATCCTGTGATGTGCAGTCTACATGAAAAAAAAAAAAAACTAGAATCAAGTTAGTCGCATTGTACAACACAGCACTTTCACAATATGCAAAGCTCATATAAGGTCCAACACCAATTACACGTAATGCAACAATAAAAAACAAACATTCACATTAGGCACACCTTCAATACTAAATAAAATAACTAACTACTTTAGTGTATGTTACAAACAGCATATATGTATACATATGAAATATACATGTACATATCTACATGTATATTACACACAGCAGTACAATTCAAGCACAAAACACAGTTCTCCATCTAACCCAGAAGAAACTATTTTGGTTCAATTATTTCACAACATCTCAACTCGGTAATCACAGACATGGAAACACAATGATGATCTCCTATTGTACTCACGCAGTGCTTGTTGGTGGGTTGTGAATCACAGACTGGCTTGATTGTGATTGACTGCTATTACCAAGTGCAGCATCTGTGGAGTTTTCTGCTACTACAGAGCTGTAACCTGGGAAGAAATGTAGACATTGTTAAGTGGCGATATTTAATTTTCTCTCACTTGGGAGTTGAGGTTAAATTTTTCCCAACTGTATTTTGTGCAGCTAACATGTGCAGACCCCAAACACACTAGCAGTCCAAAAAAAAAAAAAAAAGCTGCTCATTAGGCAAACTATTGTAACCTGCTAAAAAAGGGCATGGCCAGGGTGGGAGTGGATTTATTGGCAGTTCAGTGAAAACTAAAGAGCCCATTAGGATGAATGGGTTGGATTAATGAATGATTAGGTAAAAAAAACAAAAAAAACTAATTGAGCTGCTGCTCAGAGTATCCAATTTTGTTACACTCCCCCCCCCCCCCCCCCCCCCTCTCCCAAGTACAGTAACTATAACCTCAGAGGCACTTTTGAGCAACAGCACTTAGTTTTGTTCCATGTATTTAAAGCGGTATTAAACCTAAAACCAAAAATGTAACACATTGCAGCTTACCAATCACTAGATGTGGTGGCTGCATCAGTTTTCTTTAAGGGCCAGTTCACACCAGAGAAACGCAGCCCAGATTAGTTCCAGATGCTTTTCTGCATATGTGTTTTTGATGCATTCCAGTGCATTTTATCCCCTTCTTTTTTTCTTAACCTTAAATAAGGACATGTGTGTTCCAGTGCGTTTTTGGCATGTTCGGGTGCATTCCAGTGCAGGAAAAATGCAGCATGTTCCATTTTTTTTTTTTTTTTTGGAACGGCAAGCACTGGTGTGAACTATGCAATTGAAAACCTACTTTCCATGCATTTTTGATGCAGAAAAAAAAAAACACACACACTGGACTGCATATGGTGTGAACTGGCCCTTAGGCTTTTTTCCCTCCCCAATGATTTGCCCAGTGACATTCTATCTGTATTAGGGAGCCTACACTCTGAATGAAGAAGCACAAGGATACGTTTGGACAACAGCACTGTTAATCTGTGGGGAGGGTAGTATTAGATGAACTAGCAGATTTAAAAAAAAGGTGCATTCACAGTTAAAGTGGGGTGCCCCTTAAAATGTTTCTTTTTAAAAGTCAGCAGCTCCAAATACTGCAGCTGCTGACTTTTAATAATTGGACACTTACCTGTTCCAGGGTCCAGCGATGAGGGGGAACAAAGCCCCCCCGTTCCCTGCTCCGCTCACAGCACCGGCATTCTCACTCTGTGGCTTCACATAATTTATTTTTTATGAATTTTAAGCAATTTTTTTTTGCTGGAAACACCCCTTTAAAAAAAAAAAAAGAATACATTTTTTGCAGGAAAAAAAACGTGCATTATTTTTTTCGTACAGGAGCCTGCAAAGCATTGCAAGGTCAGGCTTCTGCACACTCTCCCGCCAGCTTTCTGCCCAAACCTTCATATGGGCTTTCAGTAAGGCCCCTTTCACACTTTGCAGGCGCTAAAGTGCCCTGAAAGAGACGCTCAATGCACTCCAGTGTGAAAGCCCTGAAGGCTTTCACACTGGAGCAGTGCGCTTGCAGGATGCTCAAAAAAGTCCTTCAAGCCGTATCTTTGGAGCGCTGTAGGAGCGGTGTATTTACCGCTCCTAAAGTGCCCCTTCCCATTGAAAACAATGGGGAAGCGCTTCAAACTCGCCTGCAAAGCGCTGCTGCAGGTTTTGGGCGGTTTTGACCCTTTTTCGGCCGCTAGCGGGGGTTAAAACTGCCCCACTAGCGGCCGATCAGCGACACTAAAACGATGGTAAAGCGCCGCTAAAGTGAATGGACTACAAGTGTGCTAATAAGTGCACCAGTAGTCCATTGAGAACTAAAAGCGGTCTGCTGCGGTGGCAGAGGGGACTTCTAGCTTGTTCATTCTAAGATGCCTGTGAATGAATGACATGCCTGTTCATGAGGAGCCCCATTCAGCTGCACTGATTTTAAAAGCAGCAGCAACTTTAAATTAACAAATTAAAGCCAAACTCTGGCTAATAACTTCATAAGCAGTTAGGAGTAGAAGAATACGTATCGGCTTAAACTGAGGAAAAAAAAAAGTTTTTTTATATATTTTTGGGGGATATTTATTATAGCAAAAAATAAAAAATAATGCGTTTTTTCAAAATTGTCGCTCTTTTTTGTTTATAGCGCAAAAAATAAAAACTGCAGGGGCGATCAAATACCACCAAAAGAAAGCTCCATTTGTGGGAAAAAAAGGACGTCAATTTTGTTTTGGAGCCACGTCGCACGACCACGCAATTGTCAGTTAAAGCGACGCAGCGCCGAATCGCAAAAAGGGGCCTGGTCCTTTGGCTGCAAATTGGTCCGGTCTGAAAGTGGTTAAAGGCACATTTTTTCTATGTCATTTATTCAAATGACAATTTTTTTTTTTTTTATGGCATTTTAGTCCAAATATGATATCTGACCTTTTGACCCCAGATCTCATATTTCAGAGGACCTGCCATGCTTTTTTTCTATTACAAGGGATGTTTACATTCCTTGTATTAGGAATAAAATTGATCCAGGATTTATTTTTTATTTTTTTTGAAAACATTAATAAAATTTAGTAAAATAAATAAGCGATCTGTACTGACGAGTTTGCACGCAGAAGCGAACACATACTTGAGTATGGCATATGAAAACAGTGGTCAAGAGGTATCACTGAGATCGGTAGAGCGAGAGCAATAATTCTAGTCCTAGACATCCTCTGTAAGTGACCCCATTCTACGAGCGGGCGCAATTTTGAAGCGTGACATGTTGGGTATCAATTTACTCGGCGTAACATTATCTTTCACAATATAAAAAAAATTGGACTAACTTTACTTTTTTATTCAAAAAAGTGCATTTTTTCCAAAAAAAAGTGCGCTTGTAAGACCGCTGTGCAAATACGGTGTGGAAAAAAAGGATTGCAATGACCGCCATTTTATTCTCTAGGGTGTTAGGAAAAAAAAAAAAAAAACAATATATAATGTTTGGGGGTTCTAGGTAATTTTCTAGCAAAAAAAACTGTTTTAAACATGTAAACAACTAAATTCCAAAACGAGGCTAGTCCTTAAGTGGTTAAAGGCCAGTTCACACCACTTGTAATGTAAAAAACACTTGTTTCTCGCACCGTATGGGAACAAACTGCCTTCTGTAGGCGCATGCTTGTGACATTTTTTCTCTTGTTCAAATAGTTTATTGATAACAAGAATCAAGAGTACAGAAAATACATGTCACTTTTGAGACAAATGGCATACAATGTAGTGTACAACATGTCAAATAGAAAAACGGCTTAAAGGATAAGCATGGCTGAAACAGTGCCATTACAAAAAGTGAAGAAAAAGGAGTTTCTGACATTGGATTAAAATCAGAAGTAACAAAAAGTATGCTTTATACAATCACATGGGGGTAGTGAGGACTGCCAATAGAAGGAGGAATAGGTTTCCCGTAAAGGTAGTTAAGCAGGTGAAGACCATAAGGTCAGGCAGCTATGGCGTAGGGTCCTGCTAGGATAATTTGGTTAAGCAAACCATATGTGGGGACTATGGTGGCAGATGAGCCGAAAAGGACATGAATTTGACAGTGGAAAACTTAGGTGGGAAATACATGTAGAAGGGGGGGACAGGATTGGGAAGAAGAGGCGAGAAGAAAAGAATGCCCCCCCCCCTCAAGGGAGGGCATGGGGAGGGAAAGGAGTAATAGGTTGGGGGGGGGGGGGGGGGGGGGACTGGAATTTCCAGGAGATGTTGTCGCACGTATACTGTGGATCATTTGTCATCCATGGGTCCCAGTTTCCCACATTTGGCCACTATGTATAAGGCCCCTTTAACACGGGCTTTCCTAACAGGTCTGCCTTTCAGTTTTTCAGGCAGACCCGATTGGGCGCTCCATTTACCCCCATGGAGTGGTGGATGTCAGTGGTGACAGGTCCGCTGACATCCGCAGCTATCCAATCCTGTCCATGCAATCAAGACGGATAGAAACCATATTTTCCATCCGTCTGTAGAATCGGATGAACAGACAGGCAGTCTCCATAGAGGACAGCGGGGCTTAGACACGTCCATCTCTGCACAGTGAGCAGAGATGGACCTGTCATCCGCCTGTTAAGCGTGTAACAGCAGATCGATCCCCGCTGAGGAAAGCAGAGTCAGTACATGAGAAAAGACCATAAGATTATGGCTTCAAATTTGGCATGGATCATAGCTTGTGTGACCCTATTACAAACTGCAAGAACACAAAGGGTGGGAGCTTTCCAGGCTCTCGTTATAGTCTAACAAAATATTGGGAAAATCAAACCGCGCTAACCATATATTGATAAGCAGCCAACACTACAATTTGACCAATTGTGCTAGAAAATATAAAGTAGAAAGTGTAGCGCTAAAACGTGTATCTAATTTACACAGGTTTACCAGAATAGGAGTCTGGAAACAACGTGTATTGTTAGATATTTATTAACACCTCTTTGTGCAAGAAAGTGAAACACCCACTCTCTCAATTAGTGTAGGATATAGAAATCACTTGCATGAATGAATTGAGAGAAGGACTAATGAAAATAAGAATCGTGTGAGAATTAGTGAAAAAACTATAAGATTCCCTGTGATGAACAGAACATACTGATGATATTGTTCAAAAGATCAGGCCAATGGAGGAGAAAGTTGAAACCTCACATTCGTCCGATCCAAAATTAGAAATAAAAACATATGTGTATGTATTATCCTAAAAATAAAACATACAATATATATGCCACAAACTCTAGTGCTTAATAGTGTTCAAGTATGTTCCAACTAAAAGCAATAAACCGTAATTCATGAGTGACAAATTCTGAGTATAAACAAACTCTGATTGATCATGCAGTCCAGATTCTGAAGACTAACTACTTCATGTAGTTGAATGCAAACAAATGTTCACTCTAAACAACTGAAATGGCTAAAATATCTCCGATATCTCCAAAACATCTCACTAAGGATCATTCATGAAGAATAAAGCCAGATTTTGCAGATGGATACTCTTACCAGCTCTTTCGGACTGGAGCTGAGAGCTATGAGTCAAACAGACTGATATCACGGATGCCGTGTATAGGGATAATCCAGCAATATTCCACGTATGAGATACCAACAACACGTTAAGATGTTCTATTGTATTGAATAAAACACAATCAAAGTAGGGATTGGATACTCTTACCGACAGTGGTGGACTCCCCAACCCAAGGTTGTGAGTCAATCAGGCTTGTTCCAATGTATGGCAGATGTTATGTCAACGTTGCTGACGTTACACTTCCTTAGATTATGGATAATGGTAATGTGGCCATTAGTACTCACCAACGGGTGGAAAAATAAATGGAAAATACCTAGGACCCCCACTCCAATCCTCTCACAGATGGTAGCGATATCCAGGGTATGTAATAAAAAAACAAAAGGAGAAGCTCCTCATAGTGTAAAACTGGATGGCCGGATATAAAACTATTTAGTCAGGAGTAAAAATGTTCCCAAACAAGACAAAAATAAAGCTAAAAATGTACAATAGGAATGACAGGGTGAGCGTATAACCCGGCGCGATTCGTCCTCAGACTTCTGCTGGGGTATACGCTTGCCCGCCCTCACTCACTCCGCTATATATAATGTATACAATATATTTGTATTTACAGCATCTGGTATGTTTGCGTCCAGCCCGACTTCCGAGGTGTTCGGCGTGCGTTCCACAATGTGTGGACATGTGTACTTAATCCAATGGGGATAGAGCCTGAAACCAGGCCTCCCTCTCATGCGCGAATCAGGTTTTGCCTTAATGTGATGGCCATCAATGCGTGAGTGTGTCATGACGTCTGGATAAAAATGGCCAATAAGATACGGGTATAGATACATTTGTTGAACAACGTATTGGTCTTAGCTGATTCACATGACAGTCACACGTTGTTCAACAAATGTATCTATACCCGTATCTTATTGGCCATTTTTATCCAGACGTCATGACACACTCGCGCATTGACGGCCATCACATTAAGGCAAAACCTGATTCGTGCATGAGAGGGAGGCCTGGTTTCAGGCTCTATCCCCATTGGATTAAGTACACATGTCCACACATTGTGGCACGCACGCCGAACACCTCGGAAGTCGGGCTGGACGCAAACATACCAGGTGCTGTAAATACAAATATATTGTATACTTGTATATTTAGCTTTATTTTTGTCTTGTTTGGGAACATTTTTACTCCTGAATAAATCGTTTTATATCCGGCCATCCGGTTTTACACTATGAGGAGCTTCTCCTTTTGTTTTTTTATTACATACCCTGGATATCGCTACCATCTGTGAGAGGATTGGAGTTGGGGTCCTAGATATTTTCCATTTATTTTTCCACCCATTGGTGAGTACTAATGGCCACATTACCATTATCCATAATCTAAGGAAGTGTAACATCAGCAGCGTCGACATAACATCTACCATACATTGGAACAAGCCTGATTGACTCACAACCTTGGGTTGGGGAGTCCACCACAGTCGGTAAGAGTATCCAATCCCTACTTTGATTGGGTTTTATTCAATACAATACAACATCTTAATGTGTTGGTATCTCATACGTGGAATATTGCTGGATTATCCCTATACAGGGGGTCCCCGGGTTACAAACAAGATAGGGACTGTAGGTTTGTTCTTAAGTTGAATCTGTTTGTAAGTCGAAACAGGTAAATTTTGTAAGTGTAGCTCCAGCCCAAAAATCTATTTTTAAGCTTTTTGGATAACAGAGAAGGGTTATCACCCCTGTAACATTTGTTTTGCTGTCTGTGCACCTGTGCAGAAGATTTCACCTCACCTTCTGTCCCAATGACAATTGGATTTAGAAAATTTTGGGTTGTTAGGGGAAACATGAACTAGTTATAAAGTATCAGTGGAGACACCTTTTTCCCATATTAACTCTTACAGGAGTGAATTTCCCTTCCTAGGGGTGGATTTCCTCTCACTTCCTGTTGTCTCCCTCCGTTTGTAAGTAGGAGTCGTTTGTAAGTCGGATGTTTGTAAGTCGGGGACCCCCTGTACACGGCATCCGTGATATCAGTCTGTTTGACTCATAGCTTAAGAGCTGGTAAGAGTATCCATCTGCAAAATCTGGCTTTATTCTTCATGAATGATCCTTAGTGAGATGTTTGGAGATATCGGAGATATTTTAGCCATTTCAGTTGTTTAGAGTGAACATTTGTTCGCATTCAACTACATGAAGTAGTTAGTCTTCAGAATCTGGACTGCATGATCAATCAGAGTTTATGTTTATACTCAGAATTTGTCACTCATGAATTACGGTTTATTGCTTTTAGTTGGAACATACTTGAACACTATTAAGCACTAGAGTTTGTGGCATATATATTGTATGTTTTATTTTTAGGATAACACATACACATATGTTTTTATTTCTAATTTTGGATCGGACGAATGTGAGGTTCCAACTTTCTCCTCCATTGGCCTGATCTTTTGAACAATATCATCAGTATGTTCTGTTCATCACAGGGAATCTATTTTTTTCACTAATTCTCACACGATTCTTATTTTCATTAGTCCTTCTCTCAATTCATTCATGTGAGTGATTTCTATATCCTACACTAATGGAGAGAGTGGGCGTTTCCCTTTCTTGCACAAAGAGGTGTTATTAAATATCTAACAATACACGTTGTTTCCAGACTCCTATTCTGGTAAACCTGTGTAAATTAGATACACGTTTTAGCGCTACACTTTATATTTTCTCGTTATAGTCTGTTTAGCCGCAGTGCTGACCCGAGGCAGCAGTCTGAATTGTCATGTTACAGAAGGGTTCAGTGTAATAGGAGAATCAAAAAGTTTAGCAAGAATGTAAAAAACATCCAACACAAGTTCGATACAACTAGGCATTCCCACCAAACATGAAAGTGAGTGCCTATATTATTGCTACCGCGAAAGCAGTGGGGGGTTTGTGTCAAAAATTTGGAGATCCTGGCGGGGACCAGATATCATCTAGTAAGAACTTTATAGTTTGTTTTTAGTGCTACAATGTTTTGAGAGGAAGACTTGGTGGCTTCCCATATGTGGGTCCAATCTATAGGATCTAAGAGGGCATTAATTGTCAATGGCACCCCTACACATCTAGCAAACATGGGTGTGTTTGCAGCCACCAAAATGCACAGTACCCCAGTACCATGCAGTTTGGTGTGGCGCAAGTCTGAAAATAGTGCATGTCATACTTTTTGTCCATTTGGCAGCCCAGTGAAATTAAAGGGCTGTCTGGGATGCGCAAAACCATGCGAGCACTAAATCAACACAACTTTATTTTTTTTATTGCTTATAAACTTACAGTCAGTAACAAAATGTAAAAGCAGAACATATTTTACACCCAGAGCTTAAGACTGCTTTCACACTGCCATACTGTGTTTTGGCCACAGCGTAGGTATGCCCCTAGTGTCCCATAGACTATTAATTACAGGGCCTTGAAAAAGTATTCATCCCCCTTGAAATTTTCCAAATTTTGTCATGTTATAACCAAAATCTTAAATGTATTTTAAATCTGGATTTTATGTGATAGCAAACATAACCCAGTGTAAAGCGCCAGGAAAAAGGGGTTACAATAGTAGAGTGTGTCTTAAAAATATATGAATTTATTAATAAAAACAGAGTATAGTAAAATGTAATGTGGTATACCAAAAAGTAGCACAGCTTCACAGGGAGAATGGCCAATACAATAAAGCTGCAAAATTACATGTGTGTGGAGCTCCAAACAAAAACACAACAAAAGACATGATTGAGAGATTCATGTTGGCGGCCAGTACCGGCATTGGAATGGTAATGTACCCACCACCGGATACTCTCTGCCCCCTCTCTACATGTTCATATTAAGCAAGAAGATTCCATACTTCGGAGGCTGCCTGTGGTTTCACCTACTCATATCATCTACTTGGTGAACAGACTGGGATATAAATCCTATTGTCTTGTGACACCAAAGTACTTTTCCCCAAGGGAACCACACCTCCAGCTATAAGTGTGTTATCAGCATACTCCATCTGAGTACTTAGATTTGAGCTGACCTACACCTGCTTTGCAATTTCGATCAATTTCCTCTATGCAACTATTGCCTTCAGAGTTGTAGGATTCACTGACTTTCCAGCCCATCAATACATCTTCCATCCACTTTTCCTTCCATACTCCCCACACTGAGCTACTCCATCTTCCTCCACATTTAGCAACCGCTGGCCTTTTCCTAACTCCCCCTTTCACTTCCTTATTATATTCCTTAATTATCCCCATACTCTGTTTTCATTAATAAATTTATATATTTTTAAGACACACTCTAGCATGATTCGTTTGTTATCATTGTAACCCCTTTTTCCTGGCGCTTTACACCGGGTTATGTTGCTTGCTATATGTATTTGGTTACGGTAACACCACCTGATATGGCGAGTGATCTATGAGAGGCCACTCTGAGTGGATTGACTTTCTGCTACACCCATGCCTTTGGTCCGTTTTTATATTATGTGATAGACCAACACAAAGTGGCACATAATTGTGAAGTGTAAGGAAAATGATAAATGGTTTTCCAAATTTTTTACAAATAAATATCTGAAAAGTGGGACGTGCATTTGTATTCAGCCCCCTTTACTCTATTACCCCTAACTAAAATCTAGTTGAGCCAATTGCCTTCAGAAGTCACCTAATTGGTACAGCTGTTCTGTAAAGCCCTCAGAGGTTTGTTAGAGAACCTTAGTGAACAAACAGCATCATGAAGGCCAAGGAACACACAAGACGGGTCAGGGACAAAGTTGTAGAGAAGTTTAAAGCAGGGTTAGGTTATAAAAAAATATCCCAAGCTTTAAACATCTCATGGATCACTGTTCAATCCATCATCCGAAAATGGAATTTGTATTGCACAACTGCAAACCTACCAAGACATGGCTGTCCACCTAAACTGACAGGCCGAGCAAGGAGAGCACTTAGAGAAGCAGCCAAGAGGCCCATGGTAACTCTGGAGGAGCTGCAGAAATCCACAGCTCAGGTGGGAGAATCTGTCCACAGGACAACTATTAGTTGTTCACTCCACAATTCTGGCCATTATGGAAGAGTGGCAAGAAAAAAGCCATAGTTGAAAGAAAGCCATAAGAAGTCCTATTTTCAGTGTGCGAGAAGCCATGTGGGGGACATAGCAAACATGTGAAAGAAGGTGCTCTCTGGTCAAATTAGACCAAAATTAAAAACTTTTGGGCCTAAAAACTGGTGTCTCTTCATTCAACCTTATTAACTATGTAACTATCAGTCAAATGGGTGGGGGACATACCGGAGCTGGACGAGGACGACTGGACTCAGCTAGGGACAAACTGGTCCAATACAAAATTGTGCATATAGCTCACTACACGCCTCACAGGCTGCACCAGATGTCGCCAGCTCATTCTCCGGCATGCTGGCGTTGCTCCTACCAACCAGGTGACTTTTCCCACATTTTTGGGGTTTGCCCAGCAATCGAACATTATTGGAAAGAAGTACTCCAGGTGATTGCTAAGGTCACTAAGACTTGTGTTCCTTATGATCCTAAATATTGTCTGCTGGGGCTGGTGGAACAACTGTCAATGCTCAGAGCCAGGAAAATACTCATATCCATGCTATTGTACTATGCTCGTAAGGCCATTGCGATGAACTGGAAACAATCGTCTCCCCCCTCTGTCAGATTCAGGAAAAGCCTAGTGAATGCCAGTTTACCCCTGTATAAAGCCACCTACTTGTGCAGGGTTTGTCCACAAAAATTTGAAAAGGTATGGGCCTGTTGGCTAGATGATAATTCCACGGCAACTGATGCAGTAACCAAATTCCTAGGTTAACACTATATCTCTAGTCTGTTAGTATATTGACCCAACTACTCATGCTGCATTATCCTGTTGGTACCAATTTGAGCACAGATTCTCTTGAACTGAACCTCTCCCCACATTGGGGTTATAGTATAAAAGTTAGTTTGTTTTTGTTGTATGTTGTGCCCTGTTGCCGCATCAGAAGAACTGCCCCTGCGTGGGCTAATTTTGGATGCTAATGAAAAATGTACTAAAAAAGATTTTGCAAAAAAATAAAAAATAACACATCAGTCTTGCGAATCTGAGCAGTCGTCTTTAAATAGATTTTGACCGCTCTCACCACATCAAGACAGACAATGTAGTGACTTTTCTTCCCTGGAACATGGATTTGGAAAAAACAATGGCAGGATAATATCTTGGTTCAGGTGGAAACCTGAGAGCACTTTTGGTTAAAAACCTGGACGAGGGCGCAACATCACTCTGTCTTCACGAATAATCAAATTTACAAGAAATCCTTGCTGAGGATATAGCAACCAAAAATACTTCCTTGTCAGAAGGACTAAGGGATTATGTTCGATCGGTTCAAATGGCTGTTTTTGTAACACTGACTAGGTTCAAGTCCCAAGGGTTCGAAGGCGGTTTGACTGGCAGATTAAGCCGCATCACCCCTTGCATAAAACCTTGGACTAAAGAATGTGCAGCAAGCGGTCTTTGAAATAAGACCAATAAAGCTGAGACTTGGCCCTTAATAGTAGGCCAACTTCATCTCTATCCCGAATTGTAGAAAGGCAAGAATTCTGCCTATGATATACCTCTGAGGGGGCCAACCCTTGGATTCACACCAGGCAACAAAAGCCCTCCAAACTCTATGATATATAGTTCTGGAAGCTGGCTTCCTTGCATTAATCAAGGTAGAGATAACTGACCCGGAAAGCCCACGTTTCTTCATAATGTGGGTTTCAATAGCCAAGCTGTTAAATTTAGTGTTTGTAAGGTAGGATGGAATATCCACCCCTGTGAGAATAGGTCTGGTCATAGTGGAAGGGACCATGGACCCTCCACTGCCATCTTTACGATTTCTGCATACCATGACCTCCTGGGCCATGCTGGTGCTACCAGAATTACTGGCTTTCTTTCCAGCTTGATCCTGCAAAGAAGTTGAGGCAGCAACTGAATAGGGGGAAATGCATAGATCAGTGAGAACTGATCCCACGGGGTCACCAATGCATCTGTTCCGCATGCGAGTGGATCCCTTGTCCTGGACACAAAGTTCATGTTGAATCTGGACGCTAGAAGATCTACGCCCAGAGTCCCTCATCTTTGGCAAACTTTACTTTACCTAATGTAGCATGACCAAAGCCCTGGGTCCCGGGGTCCAGCCCTGCAAAGAGGCGTTACAGGCAAAACCTCGTGCTTTGTATACAGGGCCCGGGTACCACCCACTTTGGCCTCAGTGGCACTTTGGATGAATCCGGTTTATGGAGGCTATTTAAATCCAGCAAGGATCCCTTCTGGAGCTCTTCAGAGCACATCTTCGCTTGTGACCAACACCTTAGACACTGGCGAAAAAACTGAGGTACTCCTGGTAGGAGGAGGGGTTATATAGGGGAATGAACTTCCTGTATTGGGTAAACCAGTGTCTATCACCTGAAGGTGCCTATATACCCATTAAGTTAATACTATGGCTCTGTGTCCCATGATGTACGATAAAGAAAAATATGATTTTTTACTTAGCGTAAAATCCGTTTCTCTGTGTTCATTGACAGACACAGTCTTCTTTATTCCTATTGATAGGGTTATATCGCCTCCGCAGGAGTAGGACTAGGCAGAACAAAAAAACAAAAACACTTGGCCATTACCTTCGGCCGTTCTCAGTCCGTATATAACCCCCTCCCTGCTCTAGGTATTCAGTTTAGTAGCAAGCAGTAATAGGAGTATAAAAAAAAAAAAACTCCATAGTGGTGGGTGCGGTGTCTGTCAATGAACTCAGAGAAATGGATTTTACGGTAAATAAAAAATCCTATTTTCCAAGTCAGGGAGGGGGTTATATATGGACTGAGGATGGCCCAAGGTAGTGGCCAAGTGTTTTGTTTTTTTGTTCTGCCTAGTCCTACTCCTGTGGAGGCGATATAACCCTATCGTTGGGAATAAAGAAGGCTGTGTCTGTCAATGAACGACAATGAAAATGTGCTTTATTGTTCAAACTTGATAAAAACAACAAAACATAGGCAGGGTTGACAAGTTTTACACTGGATTCATGCTTTATCAAAACCATTCTTGTCCCCTGCCTGTTTTGTTATTTTTATCAAGTTTGAACAATAAAGCCCATTTTTTTTGCATCGCGTGGGAGTGCAGCCATTCGTCTTTTTTGGTTCATTCAGAGTTTTCTTTCATAGCCTAGCCTGCACTGTCAATTGTTCACAGGTTGCTATGGGCAGCTAAAAGCACTTTCTAACGGATTCTTTCAAACGTCTCTTGAGCTATATAAAAACTATAAATTGCAACTACAAAGAGTATACTGGCTTGTGCAAAACAAAATTGGTTTACGTATTAGGCCTGTTTACATCTAAAATAGTTTCAATGATGCAAATTATCGTGCAGTGCAGCACACTGTGCTACTGAGCCCTATTCATGTTGGGTCAATCTGTAGATATGATGGCACAACAGCATGTTTGGTGTGTCCGTGTGTGTTGTGATACCTCCTCACAGTGATGGGAATAGGTCCCCTAGAGATAAAAAATAGGATTTTTAAAACTGCTAAAACCAACAGCCAGTACTCCATACTGCTACTACTTGACCCCTCTGCAGCCTTTGATACTGTTGATCACCAGCTCCTTCTCAATAAACTACACTCCCTTGGCCTCCAAGATTCTGCTCTATCCTGGTTCTCTGCCTATCTATCACAGCGCTCCTTCAGTGTTACCTACAACTCTGTCTCCTCCTCTCCATTGCCCCTTTCTGTGGGGGTCCCCCAAGGCTCTGTTCTTGGACCCCTTCTCTTCTCTATCTACACCTCCTCCCGTGGTCACTTGATAACCGCCCACGGCTTCCAATACCAATTATACGACGATGACACCCAAATCTGTCTACTCCTCACCTCACTCCTTCAGTCTCCTCTCGCATTACTAACTTACTAACTGACATCTCAGCATGGATGTCGCACAACTTCCTTAAATTAAATCTCTCTAAAACTGAGCTATTAATATTCCCCCCCGCACATGCCCCCCTCCATGACTTTTCCATCAAAATCAACAATTCAACCATCAGTCCCTCCCCTCACGCCAGGGTACTCTGTGTAATCCTAGACTCGGACTTGTCATTTCAGCCTCAAGTCCAATCACTGTCAAAAGTTTGTAGACTTCACCTCTGTAACATCTCTAAAATTCGCCCCTTTTTAACAAATGAAACCACCAAGCTCCTCATTCACTCCCTTGTTATCTCTCGCCTTGACTATTGCAACTCCCTTCTCATTGGCCTGCCTCTCCATAGGCTATCCCCTCTTCAGTCTATCATAAATGCTGCTGCCAGACTTATCCACCTTACCATCCATTCAGTGTCTGCCAAACCTCTCCTCCAATCCCTACACTGGCTCCCAATCACCCAGCAAATTAAATTCAAAATACTAACAACTACAACTCTGCCCCGAGCTACATCACCAATCTTGTCTCCAAACATATCCCAAATCGCCCTCTCTGCTCTCCTCAAGACCTCCTCCTGTCAAGCTCTCTCGTTTCCTCCTCCCATGCTCGTCTCCAGGATTTCTCCAGAGCCTCTCCTATCCTCTGGAACTCGCTACCTCAACCTGTCCGGCTATCCCCTACTCTAGCTACCTTAAGGCGATCCCTGAAAACTCATCTCTTCAGGGAAGCCTATCACATCTCCAACTAATCTTTTACCACTTCCATCAGCTCATTCCCCACAGTTACAACCTTTTGTACCTCCTCCCCCACCCTATTAGATTGTAAGCTCTTCTGAGCAGGGCCCTCTTAATCATCTTGTATTTTATTGTATTATAACTGTATTGTCTCCCTTTTTAGATTGTAAAGCGCTGAGTAAACTGTTGACGCTATATAAATCCTGTAATAAATAAATAAACAGCTTACCTGTAATCTCCTTTTCTTGGAGTACATCATAGGACACAGAGCCTTAAGTATTTACTTAGTGGGTTATAGCTACCTTCAGGTGTTGGCACTGGCACACCCAATACAGGAAGTTGACTCCCCTATATAACCCCTCCTCCTTCCAGGAGCACATCAGTTTTTTTAGCCAAGCAATATACTTACACCCCATAAAAAAAGAGGGGCGGGACCTCTATGTCCTATGATGTACTCCAAGAAAAGGATTTTACAGGTAAGCTGTTTTAAAAAAATCCTATTTTCTTTATCGTACATCAATAGGACACAGAGCCTTAAGTATTTACTTAGTGGGCTGTCCCATAGCAATGCTACTTGAGGGGAGAAAGACACAACCCGTAGGGCACCCCCAGACCTTGAGGACTTATACTGCTGCCTACAGCAAACTGCGCCCAAAGGCGATATCCTCATTCCTTCTTACATCCACTTGGTAAAATTTTGTGAATGTATGGACTGAAGACCAAGTTGCGGCCTCACAGATCTGAGCAAAGGAGGCCTGGTGACTCACTGCCCAAGAAGCACTAAGCGCTCTGGTAGAGTGCGCCTTAACTTGCATAGGGGGAATCTTACCCCTTAAATCATAAATTTGAATTATAACTTGCCAAATCTATTTAGCAACAGTGGATTTCAACGCTGCCTGTCCTTTCTTAGGACCCTCTGGCAGAATAAGTAAGACATCAGTCTTATGAATCTGAGCAGTTTTCTTTAAATAGATTTTCACTGCTCTCACTACATCAAGACAATGTAATGATTTTTCTTCCCTGGAACATGGTTTTGGGAAAAACGATGGCATGACAATATCTTCATTTAGATGAAAGCCTGAAACCACTTTTGGCAAAAAGCCTGGACGAGGGCGTAACACCACTCTGTCCTCATGAATAATCAAATATGGCTCTTTACAAGAAAGAGCAGCCAACTCTGAAACCCTCCGTGCTGAGGATATAGCAACCAAAAATATCAGCTTTCTAGTCAGAAGGACTAAGGGAACATGCTGTAATGGTTCAAATGGGGGTTTTTGTAACACTGACAAAACTAAATTCAAGTCCCAAGGGGTTAAAGGTGATTTAACTGGCGGATTAATCCGCATCACCCCTTGCATAAAACCCTGGACTAAAGAATGCATAGCAAGCGGTCTTTGAAATAAAACCGATAAGGCTGAGACTTGGCCCTTATAGTATAGGGCCAACTTCATCTCTACGCTCAATTGTAGAAAGGCAAGAATTCTAATACATCTCCGAGGGTGCCAACCCTTGGATTCACACCAGGAAAAGTAAGCTTTCCAAACTCTATAATATATAGCTCTGGAAACTGGTTTCCTTGCATTGATTAAAGTTGAGATAACTAACCTGGAAAGCCCAGGCTTCTTCAGAATGTGGGTTTCAATAGATAAGCAGTTAAATTTAGCGTTCGTAAAGTAGGATGGAATATCAGCCCCTGCGAGAGCAGGTCTGGACTTATTGGGAGAGGCCAAGGACCCTCCACTGCCATTTTTACGATCTCTGCGTACCATGACCTTCTGGGCCATGCTGGTGCTACCTGAATTACCGGCTTTCTTTCCAGCTTGATCCTGCAAAGAAGTCGAGGCAGCAACTGAAAAGCATAGATCAGTGAGAACTGATCCCACGGGGTTACCAGCGCATCTGTTCGGTATGCGAGTGGATCCCTTGTTCTGGACAAAGTTGACCAACTTCATGTTGAATCTGGACGCTACAAGATCTATGTCCGAAGTCCCCTATCTTTGGCAAACAGCCCGAAACACTTCGGGGTGAAGAGACTATTCCCCTGGGAATAACTGCTGGCGACTTAGATAGTCCGACTGCCAATTTTCTACTCCCAGAATGAAAACTGCCTATATAGATGGGACATTCCTTTCTGCCCAAGTTAGGATATGGTTCACCTCTCTCTGAGCTGAGACTCTTGGTGCCCCCTTGGTGATCAATATAGGCCACAGCCATGGCATTGTCGGATTGAATCCGGACTGGACAATTCTTTAACCTGGAGGTCCAGGTTTTCGAGCCAGATACATGGCACGAATCTCTAGGATGTTGATGGGCAGGGCTCTTTCGAGTTTTGATCACTGTCCCTGGACAGTCATCTCCTCTAGTACCGCTCCCCAGCCTGAGAGGCTGGCATATGTTGTTACTACTTTCCAGATTATTGGTCTGAAGGATTCGTAACCACCAACTGAAGCTTTGAGACACTCTTGGGGACAGCCGCATTGGCAAGTCCAAAGCTTGGATCGTCTTGTTCCAAGCAGAGAGGATTCTGTTTTGCAACAGTCTTGAATGGAACTGGGCATAGGGGACTGCTTCGAATGAAGCTATCATCTTTCCGAACAACCTCATGCAAAGGCGAATTGAAGGATTTGCTTTTGACCTGACCATCCGTACCAGCTCTTATATGAAGCTGATCTTTGCTGGAGGAAAGAACACCCTTTTCTGGGCTGTATCTATGATCAGGCCTAAGTAATCCAGCCTTCTTACTGGTTTTAAAAGGAAGACTTCTCTAGGTTGAGGACCAAGATTTTCCAGGTAAATGGTTGTAATGCGTACGCTTTGCTTTAAGCGAGTCACTGACTGATTTATTAACAATAGATCATCTAGGTATGCCAACACTGTTATGCCCTGTGCCCTCAACCTGGCTAGAAGTGGGGCCAGTATCTTTGTGGATACCCGCGGTGCTCTGGCTAGCCCGCAGGGTAATGCCGCAAACTGAAAGTGGTGTTCTACTTTGAATCGCAGAAACCTTTGGTGAGCGGGAAATATAGGGACATGCACAGCCTTTTTATCAGCTTTTCAGATTTATGCTTGTTTAAACATAACATGTATCCCTATCCACCCAGTTTCCCTATTTAGGGGGGGAGGAGACCCCCCCCCCCTCCAGCTGCTGAGACACATGCTGTATTAGCACAGATTTAGACAGGGTCTATACACTATTATTCCCAGGAGTTTTTAAGGCATTTTACAATATAATTAAAAGAAAAGTCCTAGGTGGACTTTGCAGTTCTCTTACCTTTTCCTCGCTGCAGGATACTGCTGTAAACAGACAGATCCAAACTTCACCCATCACGGCGGGCAGCGTGGTTAAACCTTCAAAGACTGGGGCCCTTTAAATAGGGGTTCCGCTCTTTTGGACCTGTATAGCACCCCTCAGAACAGCTTTAGGTAAAGTAGCAAGACCAAAAAAAGTCCTGGTTCCTAGGGTCCAGCCCTCAGAGGAGCGTTACAGGCAAAACCTTGTTCTTCTATGCGAGGCCCGGGTACCATCCTGGAGCCGCAGTGGGATGGATCCGGTTGTGGAGGCTTTTTAAATCCAGCATGGATCCCTCCAGGAGCTCCGCAGAGCACATCTTCACTCGTGCCAACACCTTTAGACACTGGCTCAAAAACTGATGTGCTCCTGGAAGGAGGAGGGGTTATATAGGGGAGTCAACTTCCTGTATTGGGTGTGCCAGTGTCAACACCTGAAGGTAGCTATAACCCACTAAGTAAATACTTAAGGCTCTGTGTCCTATGATGTACGATAAAGAAATACCTATTATGGACATCATCAACTACAATAGACGCATGTCTGGCGCTGAATAGGTGAAAAACACTTTATAACACCATTGTAATAAAAACAGGATTATGGCAGTTCAATGTTAAAGGCTAAGTGCACCTTTTGAACTTGTTCCAAGTTCCATCTGTATTTAGGGTGGAACATGTAACATGTACAGCTCCTGCCTCCTACCACCCTCCATTGCATTGTGCTGAGCGTTGATGCAATGGACTGCAGTGAAAAGAATAGTAAATGCACATTTTTTTTACCTGCAAAAAGATGTGCATTATTATTTATGATTTAAGCATACCGATTCCGATCATGATCTTTACAAATCATAACTATTCATTACAATACCTGATGGATAAAGGCAATTAAAAGTTACATACATTTTAAACAGAGCCCTCTCTGTGTTCTAAATATGACAGTGACGACCCTTTAAAGCTATGAATATTTAAACAGTAGACAAGATTTCAATAAAAAAAAATTGAGAACAGGCAACATTAAGACAAAGCACAATTCTCATACATACTTGTCGCTCCATTTTGTTTGCTTGTGTTCTGCTGGGCATTGGAAGGCCTAGGCTGGGATGCATTTGAATTAGATGGGGGAGGAGCCACTGCCTGTGCATATGGAGTGGGTGTACCAGACGCGTGTCCGCTGGGAGGGTTGTTTTTGCTGTTGGTGCTGCCGTTACTGCTTGTACCGCTGCTATTGGATACTGTGCCATTGCTGTTAGTAGCTGGTCCATTTCCCAAAGAAGACAACGTGCTGGAACTACTTCCTATTTGGTAACTTGGAGTCACTGCAGGGGACTGTGGATGATGGTTGTTATGGGTACTTTTAGATCCGTTCTTTGCTGGTGACTAAAAGTAAAAACAAATGCTAAACTTAAGGGAAACATACACATGTGAATAAAAGCTTGGCGTAGGCCCAAATGCAACGCTTAAACTAAAAAATGAGAACAGAAAAAAAGTACAGTGTTTGCACACCATACATCAGTGTCCAGGCTTATTAAAGTGTCAGTTTCTTAAATAATACTTACATTTCTCAATCTAATTGTGAGCAATATATCATTGATCAAGTGACAACTTTGTGTAAAAAAATTAATAAAATAAAAAATTCTAATTTCCAAAAAGAGAGGTAATTGGGGGCTGACATTTTAGCACCTCAAGAAATGTGATGGGCAGTCCGAAAGTAAAAGCTGCATAAACTCCAGTACATATACCATAGGTTTGTAGACCCTATAACTTTTGTGCAAAACAATCAATATAAGCTTATTTTTTATTTTTTATTTTTTACCAAAGGACCTGTAGCTAATTACATTTTGGTCTAAATGTATGACAAAATTTGAGTTTATTGGATAAGAAGAATTTTTTTTTCTTTTTTTAAATTTTCTGACTTTTTTCAGTTTTCATAGCAAAAAATAAAAATCAAATACCACCAAAAGAAAGCTTTTTCTGTGGGGGAGAGGGGGGGGGGGTGGCTGAAAGGGCACAAATTTTGTTTGGGTTCGGCATTGCATAACCGCGCAATTACCAGTTAAAATAGCACAGTACCAAAGTGCCTCCAGTGGCACGTTGTCAACGCTGACAAGGCATCCATCTTCATCCAGTCTTCCTTCCAGGTTTGCATCCTCCAGCCATCTGATTGGCCATGCCGACGTCACTCCCACGCATGCGTGCAGGAGCTGCTATTCGTGGCAAAGTTCCCTGAAGGAACGGCACGCAATGGTCACATTGTCCCTCAAAAACTGAGTGATGTGCAGGCCTTTGGCAGAGCGAATGTTTAGAAAGCTTTAGCTTGGTCTCTGACATAGCTACGTGCAAGGGTACGCACTAAGGGCATGGATTACAGGGTAAGTGTGTCCAGAAGTAGAACACAGCAACTCAGATGTAGACTGTCCTGTAGCTAATCCTCACGGCAAAAGGGCAAAAAGAAGCGCCTGGGTCCCTTTGAAAAAGGGTTTTTTAATCCATAGAAGACAAACACTGCCAGACCCTCTTTTAGAGCCTGGCAGAGCACACTGCATTAGTATTTTGTAAAAACAAGTGCTGTAAATACCTATTTTGAGCTGTCTTCAGGGCGGTCCCTGTACAGCTGCGATAGATACTGCAGGAGGGGCCGTGATCTCCCTCTGACGACCGCTAGGGAGATCACATGGTCACTCAGCCTCCCCTGCAGTAGCCCTGGAAACCGTCTGAGAGTCACGTGACCAGCCGGAAGATATCGCTGAATCTTTTTTTCCAATGCTCCTTTTTATGAAAAACTTATGCAGTGTACTTTGCCAGCATATAATAAAGGGGCTGGCGGTGAGCATTAACAAATTAAATTTTGCCAATAGCGGCAGGAGGCGGAGACACAGACATGAGCTGACAGGCAAGAAGGAGGGGTGGGGGGGAGAGAGGAGAGCAGAGAGCGGGGCTGAATATGATGGAGGGACGCACTTTTACCATGGTGGTTAGTGCTCAGTAGCCTTGATTTTCGTGGTAAGTATAGAGAGGGGATACAGGAAGTGGAAGGTTCAGGGTTGTTTTTTTTTTTTTTTTTTTTTTTTACAGTTTAGAGGGAGCTGATTACACAGTACAAGCACTGTGCTGTTTAATCTGCTTTAAGGGACCGAGAAATTCATTTTTATTTTTGGGTTGACAAACGCATTAAGGGTTCTGTGTGAAAGGGTTGATAAAAAGTGCAACCTGCACATTGACTGATCTTTTTTTTTTTCTAAAAACATGTTCAACTTCTAATACAAGAAAAAAAGTGATTTGTATAAATGGTGCACTTATTTTAAACCATTATGTGTGTAGATAGAACACCTGTTCACAATGTAACTTATACAGATATTTAAACGAAAATCTAATATTAGATTCATAACATTCCACCAAACATAGATCCATAAAATGTCCGCATCCAGTGTATTATTGCAAAAAATAGACAATCAGAATAAAAAAAATAGTCCAAAAAAGAAAGGATTTTGTGGCAATTCAACAATGCATGCAAACACTTCATCCACAGAAACCTCTCCTGCTAATAACCGTGCCAATGTGATAATTTTTTGCTGAACGGATAACCAACCCCAGCCACCAATAAGTGAATTGGTCGCTCACAGTACCCTGATCTGCCGCTAGATGAGTTCTGGGCGCTGCATGACAAGATGCAAGGCATCATCAAGTAAACTGGAAGCATGAGGAGTGGATCCAGCTATTCCTAAGCAGGGGGATCTACTGAACCAGGTGGAACTATACAGAACCTGAAGACTTAATACAAAATACATTTTTTGACCGTTTGGTCATACTCTAAAGTGAGCGGCCAATTCACTTAAAAGGTGGTTGGTGGTGGTTATCCGTTTAGCAATAAAGGATCACTATGTACTGTTTTTTTACTTTGAATGTATTTTTGCAATAATACACTGGATGTGGACATTTTATGGATTTATATATGATTGGTGGAATGCTTATTAAATCGAATAGTTATTTAATTTTCGCTTAAATATCTGCATAAGCTGTGTTATGAACAGGCGCTATACACCTATTATAATGGTTTGAATAAGCGCACCATTTATACACAATTGCTATTCTGATTTTAGTGGTTGAGTTCACAAATTATTGGTTGCAGCTGTTCACTGATAGAATAGGTGGAGGTTTAATTATCTACATAGCAGTGCATTAGTATTTTCAATATAATCCTGTGATGTGATGCAACACCCGATCATCCACCTGAGACTAAGCTCTGATGGGTTGAGTGTTATTTTATTTTTAAATCCTCTTTATTCTGGGTAGCTGAGTTTTAGTGACAAATTTAAAAAGTTTATACTGCAATTAATACAATTCAATTATAGCCCTTTATAGTAAGTCAGATACTGGATGACCGCGTCTTACCGGTCCACGATGCTGGACTATATACAAAGTCCAGGCTTTGCCCATCTTGGTGGGCATACTCCTGAAGGGGTCTTCAGGGACTGGGTTCCATAGAGATGGACCCAGTGCCAACGTGAGCACTTATACAACATCCAGTGCCCTGAGCAGCATTAGAGACTGTTCCCAAAGTTTAGGGTCCGGGTACTGTTTCCAAGGTTGCGCCGATCCAGGTACACCGCTTCTGTTTATGGCATTAGGAGAGCATGAGGAATTGATCCAAATATCCAATAAGGAAAAAAATAAATAAAAAACTAAGCCAAGAGTAATTTTTCTGAGAAGGAGTCCATCCACCTTGAGACACTAGCATCCAACTTAGGAACATCAGAGTGGGGTACCGTTAAATGAGAGGAAACCAGTGGACATTTTCCTTGAAAGCTTGCCAGTGTTCAAATAACCAGAAGGTATGAGCCTAAAAAGCCAGGGTTTATGAATACCTTGATTGGGTCCTATAACCTTTTCCCTTAGTTTCTGCTAACTTTGCAGAGAAGTAATCATTCTTTATAAATTTAGACCAAAATGTACTCTTACATTTCTTTTGTAAAAACCAATACAACTCAGAGTTGTTCTGCGATAGAGTTGAAAAACACAAGACCCAATCCTCACTACGTTTTTCCGATAAAAGGAAAATACCTGCTTGCACAGTAGAGTAGAGAATGATACCCAGGTATTCCAAGTAATGTGATTGAGTCGGAGGCTCTCATTCTCAAGGGCAAGACAACCTGCCCAGAGCCCACAGGGTGAACATATCCAAGTCCTGCTATGACTGAGCTCTCCATCAGGAGATTGTCTAAAACTCTAGATATCCAAAAATCAAAAGGAAAAAAAAACACATTTCCTCTCTGTGCACTCAGGTGTATCAAGCCAAAAGGGAGCTTTCAATGCCAGGGTTAGCTCTAGCTCTAATAAGCACCTTAAGTATCTGGTGGTATAGTACAGCTTGAGGTCCCCCAATGGTCCCAAATTTTATTAGATTTTCAGGGGCAACCCCTAGCTTCGTAGGTCAGTTTGTATAATGGGAGTGCCTGATTAACAAGGTTCAGACAAAAGGCTACAGTAGGGGGAGCTGAAGATTTCCAGTGCATAGCAATAGATTTTTTGGCATAGAAAAAGCTGGGAAGGTTTAGGGAGAGAGTCAACAATATGTTCAAATAGGCATCTTAGGGGGTTACAAACATTAGGTATTTTAGTAATCAAGCTAATAAAGCAGTGATGGGAGACCAAAATGCTCTGATAGATGGGTATTTCCATACCATGTGATAAAACCTGCCAGCTGCTAAACAACACCGTGAACACACAGCAGAAGGAAGCCTATTTAAAACGGAGGAAGAGACCAGGAGTATAATAAGACCTATATAAAAACTTGGTTTGGATTATGTTATCCCTAGAGGAGATGACCGTGGGGACTTGCAGTGGTAGAATTTCCTGCCACACCTACTCTGAGTTCAGGTATATCTGAATGCCATCTAGATTCGGTGAGACAAAGTCTATCAGTTTACGTGTGAAGTAGGGACGAGTAAAATTTAGAAATAAGTCTAGCATGAGATGGGTCATTCAGGAGGCATTCAAAAGCGGATGGTTGTATCAAGATATTATGTAGGCCAAACTGAGCAGCAGCTGTGTGTAGTAACTGAAGATACCGGAAATAAACTGTGGAGGGGAGATCAAAATTCCTGCGGAAGTCAGAGAAGGAGAAAAAGGAATCTGACGAGAAAAGGTGAGCGATTAGTTTCACTATGTCTGAACCGTAACGCCCCATTCGTTCTTTGAAAAAATTCTTGAAAACATAAATTTTTCCATAAGGGGCATTGGGGGAGTGTACAGAGGCTGTGTCAGCTTTGAGAGTTTAAAAACTCGCAAAATCATGGATAATATACTGGTCTTTTCTCTGCCCATAGTGGATTGGCAAAGAATCAGGTTTTGTAGGGATTTGTAGGAAGAATAGCTGCCTCCAGGGTTGTAGCCACATTGTTCACTTGGGGAGAAAAAACACCAGTGAGCATGAGTAAATTAGGAGGCTATATAACAGGTGTGAAGATTGGGAACAGCGAGGCCCACTTCCAAAATGTGTAGCTGTAGTGTGTCTTTAGCAATTCTAACAGCTCTACCTCCCCACATAAAGGAAGGCAAGAGTCAATCCCTTGAAATCTGCGTTTAGGAATATACACTGGGGAGTTACTTAAAATGTGAAGGAAGCGTGGCAGGAAAATCATTTTAAATGGGTTTACCCTGCCTACTAGTGTCAGAGGGAGGTAGGCCCAAACTTTTAGGGCACTTTTAAGTTTACAAATAAGAGGGTCCATATTGTTCTTCAAGGTATAAGGAAATGGGTTGCTGTATTAGAACACCAAAGTATCAGACGCTAGAAACGATTTTTAAAAGGGAAAGAAGGTGAAAGGGAGATTATGGCATCCTGATCTAGCGGAAAAAGGAGAGACTTTTCACAATTTACACGGAAGCCTGAAAAATGCCCAAAGCCTTGAATAATTTGTAATAATGTGGATAAAGACGATTGAGAATCGGCTAAATAAATGAGCATGTCATCCACGTAAAGGGATACCTTTTCCTCCAACCCATTAATTACTAGACTTAATAGTAATATTAGAGCGTATCAGTTCAGCGAAGGGTTATATCGCCAGGGCAAACAGTATTGGCAATAGAGGGCAACCCAGTCTGGTACCTCATGTTATAGGGAAAGAGTCAGATATAATTGTTCACCCTCAATCTAGCCCTTGGTTTATAGTATAGTAGTCAAACCCAGCAAAGAAATGTGTAACCGAAGCCAAATTTCTCCAGTAACTTCTGTAGATAAAGCCATTCCACTGAATCAAAGGCATTGTGAGTGTCCAAGGCACAACTCTAGAGCCCATACGATCATGTATAGTCTGCATATTGGTGAAAAGTCTACGAAAATGTATGGAAGTGGAGCGACCTGGGATAAACCCAGTTTGGTCTGATCGCATAATAGCAGGGATTACCTCATTCAATCCATGGGCAAGAACTTTGGCTGGAATGTAACATCAGAATTAAAGAAATAGGATGGTACGATTCACAGTAGAGATGATCCTTATGTGGTTTTGGAATAAGTACAATTAACGCTTCAGACATGGAGGGCGGAAGCTTCCCACCTCAAGGGCATAGGTAAAAACCTGGAGTAAATGAGGAATCAGAATCTCCTTATATTGGAGATCAAACTCCATAGGGAATCCGTCCAGGCCTGGCATTTTATTGTGTGCAAAGGATTGCATAGCCAGCCAGTGCTACTTCCTCAGTTGTCAAAGGGGTGTCTAAGAGCAAAATTTGGCTTGAGGATAACCTGGGGAGATGAATGTCAGAGAGATAAATCATCAAGCTCCACATTAATATAGCCCTTTTTATATTGGTTCTTTTTTCACTACATTGAGTTGGGACAGGACACAATCCTTTATAGTCCCTAGGCCTTACATCTCCCCAACTAGGGAATGCGATGCGTTTCGACTTACTAGTCTTCAACTGGGGCATAGATGTCATATGCCCCAGTTGAAGACTAGTAAGTCGAGAATGCATCAGGCCAGAACCTCCTGCTTCCCATATTGCTTTTATGATATTTTCGTGATCACTTTTATTTTTATATCCTACATGATTGTATGATATTTTTATCCCCAATAAACCATTGACCATTGCTGACAGTCCTGAAACCACCGCTTTGAAAATCACCTTGAATCACCTTGGAACTACTACCCACGCCTGGAGTTTATTGGAGTTGCGGTTGCTGTATCATCATTCAGTCTGGCATCATTCCATCACCGGGGATTTTACAATGCAGGCCTTTCAGATGCACTGCCGTACGGTATGTGCGTCCATCTGGATCGGTAAGAGTACCCACCCTTCCATCTGAATTTCCCTTCTGAATTTTTCATCCGTGCTTACAAGTGTATTCCCTGTTCATCCAGACTACATGCTTCCTATTTTGATAACTTGTTTTCTACTTTAGTGATTGAAGAGAAAAAGCTCTTCACAGATTGGACACTATATATGTGATTTTTTGTTATTTGGACTATTTTCGTTCATCACCATTTTATTTTCATTATCATTTATTCACATAATTTTAGTGATTTTTTTATGTTATATTGGTTTATGTATACAGGTTATCTTGATTTATTTCTTGTTTAACCCCAGCACATATGAAGTGATTTTGTGTTTTTACTTAAAAACAGTAGCGCTAAGCAATTGTGGTTGTTTGATATTGCTATTTGGACTTACTTTTTTTGTGTGCTAGCTGCTTTTTTTCACACTCTTCTTGCTTTATTTTGACCTTGGGTTTAGCACAGTTTTTTCACCCCCTTTTTTATCGTGTGTACAGGGCATTAGCGTAGGGTACAGCACTGCACAGACTAGGACACACTTCACAGTGTCTCCAAAGATGCCATTGCATTTTGAGAAACCCGAGCCTGGAACCGAGCCGTTACAGTTGCAAATAAAAGTGTAAAAAATATTATATATCATTGGGACCCTGTGCTACCTGGAATATTGCTGGTTTACACCAGATTTTGGAGAGAAAGGCATGCTGATTGAAAAGCTGTGTGCTGGGCTATTTAGTTGACAGACAGGGCCGACAGACAGGAAGTCTGTGCATGGGAGTCAGGTGGACTCCCATTCCTCTGCAGGAGTCAGAGACTGCATGGGTGCAGCCAGATGTACTTTGTGACAGAGCAGCAAGGCGCTGATCAGGAGTAAGCTAGGAGAGAGCTTAACTCAAGGAAACCCTTTTGTTCTAAGGAGCAGACCCAAGGCCTAGGCTACAGGCCTGAAGCAGCCGTGTGGCAATAACGTAAGCCAGGAAGCTGTAAGAGTGTGTCACCAGAGGTACAGTGTGGGTACCAAACAGGGACACAGTTACAGGGTCAAGAGGATCGAGGTCAACGCCTGACAGCAGTGCTGACCAGAGAGCCAGGTGGCTTGGTATTTTCCGTTTATTTCATTATTGCTTTGTGGAAGAAACCCCTGCGTGGGAATCCTGGATGAACTGTTTTTCTTTTACTTCAATAAACATGTGCCAAAAAAGCCCTTAAACTGCACATCTGGCGTAGACTCAGCTCACTGCTAAGCTCTGCACTGAAGTGAAATAACCCCCAATATTACTATATATATATATATATATATATATATATATATATATATATATACACACACATACATACATACATACATACATACATACATACATACATACATATATATATATATATATATATATATATATATATACATACATACACACACACACACACACACACACACACACATACCGTATATACTCGAAAATAAGCAGAGTTTTTCAGCACTTTTTTTGTGCTGAAAGTGCCCCCCTTGGCTTATACTCGAGTCAAGCACTTTTCTGCAGCAGAGAATGACATTTTCCGATCCGACTTTGGGGCCCTGTATCGCGTGTTTTATTATATTGTGTTTTATTGTTAACCATTTTTTTGTTTTCAGGTACGCCATTGAGGTGCAGCACTGATATTTATCTTGACAGCAACAGCGTTTGCTCCCACGATACTTACATCAGCAACTCCAGCGCTGTAGAAGGTGATTTTACACATTTACCAAGTTAAAAAAAGAGAGCATATATGCTGAAGCATGGGAGCAGGGGTGGAGGTGTTTTATTTTTACTATGTTTTATTGCATTTGCTTTGCAGGTATGGTATGTCTTACTGTTATACTGTAATGTTACTTTGTTTTATTGTTAACCATCATTTGCTTAGCAGGTACGCCATTCAGCTGCAGCACTGTTTTATCCATCTTGACAGCAACAGCGTTTGCTCCCCCAATACGTAAATCAGCTACTCCAGCGCTGTATGAGATTTCACCACCACAGTTAAAAAAAAATGGTGCATGTATGCCCATCATTAAAAGTGGGTGGATTGAGGGCGGTATCCTAATGGTGGGCATACACACGATCAATCTTTTTTTGTTCAGCCCACAGGCTGCATGAAAAAAAAAAAACATTACAATGAATGCCCAACAAGGACCAGCAACGTACTGGTATGTTGCTGGAATTTGAGTGGCAATACCTAAACCTGCAGGCATCATTCTGGTAAAATCTTGGTATCATTCTTTTAAGCCAGCGGTCGGCTTTCAAGTAAAAGAAATCCTAGCGGCTAATTAGCCTCTAGACTGCTGTTGCAAGCAGTGGGAGGGAACGTTTCCCCCCCTTCCATGGTTTTCTCGGGCTCTCCTGTCCCAACAGGGAACCCGAGAATGCAACCGGTGATTCCGCCAGCTGACCATAGAGCCGTTTAGAGACCAGAACGGCTCCAATCATCTCTATGGCCTATGAAACCGGAAGCTACGAGCATTTCATGACTTAAGTTTCTCTATTATAGCAATAGGTAGTGACAGGTACTCTTTTTTTTTTCATAGGGGATATTTACATTCCTTGACAGAACAATAAAAGAATTTAAATATGAAAGGAACATTTAAAAAAAAAAACAAAAAACAAAAAACACCCCCGTCCCCCCCGTGCTCACGCACAAAGGCGAAGGCAAGCACTGGTCTGGTGTCATATCTAAACAGCAATTGCACCATGCATGTGAGGTATCACCGCGAAGGTCCGATCAAGGGCAGTAAACCTCCTCTGTAAATCTAAAGTAGTAACGTGTAAAGGCTTTTATAAATGTATGGAGTAGCTATGGGGAAAAGGAAAGGGGAAAAATAGCAAATATGGCCACCATTTGCAGGTCAATTAATTTAAGAGATCGGCAACCGATCTTAAACCACATCGGTTGTTGTCGCCATAGACGTGAGTGAAAAGGGGGAGGGGCTAGTCTGATAGGTCCGGGCTCAAATAGAGGCTACTTATGGTGACAGGAAAATAGATAGAGTCAATCAGGTTTAAATAAATTTGAATTTATTAATAAAGTTAATACATCTCTCTTTAAAAAGGAAAAAGAAAATCCATATTAATAGATATCTTATCCCTATTAGCAAGGACAAACTGGACAAGACAAGACAACCATAAAACAACATATAATGCACCACAATGACCAGACAGTTTTGATAGTCAATTGGAACCAATAAATTTAAATATGTTAATTATTAATTTGGTGGAGAGTCAAAATCTCTCAGTCAATCACTAATTGGTTCTTCAATGGACTAGAGCTAGTAAGGGGGGGATGGCTACAGGCAAAAGGTGTTAGGTAATAAGTAATTGGATCTCATCACAACCTATGTATTAGTACTGTTTAGAAAACAGAACAAAAAACTGGCTGAGAAGTGTTCATCAAAGATGAATAGTTGTTGGGACTTCAAAAGATTTTTTTGTATGTCCATTTGATCACTTGATGAGTGGCAAAGGAATGTAGTAAATTCAATCTGATTCGGAAAGGCAAACCCAGCCGCAATGTCGGCTACTTCTTGCAATCAAAGAGAAAAACTTCCCAAAGTCACTTATTCCTACAGATCCAACTTTCAGTTTTAGTAAGCCAACACAAGGTCCACTTTTGGTAAGCCACAGCTCCGGTCAACCAGTCAATAAGCCTCAGCTTCAATCAACACTGTAGCAATACAATCCTTTAGCAGGCAAGCATTTTAAGTTTGCAGTAATAGATAAGTTACCGATCCACGCCGATCAGATGTTCCTTGCAAGCGAATTCCACATACCGTTAACAGGTACCATGTATTGGCCCCGTGGCCGTTCGTGTGTATTGGCCGATGGAAGTGAAAGTAATGGCGGGTCAGCTGGTAAGTGTGTCGCTGCTTAGCAGTAAGTGGATGGAGGCCGCTTGTGATTGTTGCTGGAGCTGTCCTAGGTTGGATCGAGTGTAGCTTCTTCCCGGACGTTTTATAAATGTATGTAAATTGTCAACGCTGCGCGTTTGTGCGCAATTTTAAAGCATGTTGTGTTTGGTATCCATGTATCTTTATTTCAAACATTTGGGTAATATAGTGTGTTTTAGTGCAATAAAATATAAGTGTTTTTCCCCAAAAAATTGCGTTTTAGTCTGTAGGGCCTTTGCTAAAAAAAAAAAAAAAAAAAAAAAAAAAAAAAAAAAATATATATATATATATATATATATATATATATATATATATATATATATATATATATATATATATATATATATATATATAATGTTTGGGGGGTTCAAAGTAATTTTCTTGCAAAAAAAAATTTCATGTAAACAAAAAGTGTCAGAAAGGGCTTTATGGTTAGAAGAGTGGGTGATGTTTGACATAAGCTTCAAAATGATGTGCACAAAATGCCAGGACAGTTGCAACCCCCCCATATGACCCCTTTATGGAAAGTAGACGCCCCAAGATATTTGCTGATAGGCATGCTGAGTCCATGGAGTACTTTTTATTTTGCCACGAGATTCTGGAACATTACACGTTTTATTTGCACAAAGTTGTCACTAAATGATATATTGTTCAAACATGGCATATGTGGAATTACACCACAAAATGCAGTCTGCTGCTTCTCCCGAGTATGGGTATACCGCATGTGTGAGACTTTTTGGGAGCATAGCCGCGTACAGGATGCCGAAAATCAGGCACCACCTTTAGGATTTCTAAGGGTGTAAATTTTTAAAATTTAACTCCTTGCTACCCATCAAAACCCATAAAATGCCAAAATAGCAGAACCCCCCCCAAATGACCTTATTTTGGAAAGTAGACACCCCAAGCTATTTGATGAGAGGCATGTTGAGTTCATGGAATATTTTATATTTTGCCACAAGTTGAAGGAAAATTACATATTTTTTTCTTTTTTTTGCACAAAGTTGTCATTAAATGATCTATTGCTTAAACATGCCAGGGGCATATGTGAAATTACACCCCAAAATGCATTCTGCTTCTTCTCTTGAGTACGGGGATACCACATGTGTGAGACTTTTTGGGAGCCTAGCTGTGTACAGGACCCCAAAAACCAATCACCGCCTTCAGGCTTTCTAAGGGCGTGATTTCACTTCCTCACTACCTATCACAGTTTCAGAGACCCTGAAATGGCAAGATAGCACAAAACCACCACAAATTACCCAATTTTGGAAAGGAGACACTTCAAGATTTTTGATGGGAGGCATGTTTGTGTCCATGGAATATTTGATATTTTGCCACAAGTTTTGGGAAAAATAAATTATTTTTTCTTACACAAAGTTGTCACTAAATTATATATTGTTCAAACATGGCATGGTTATATGTGGAATTACACCCCAAAATACATTCTGCTGCTTCTCCTGTGTACGGGGAAATTGTGATTTTACTCCTTACTACCTCACCCAAATGACCCCATTTTGGAAAGTAGACACCCCAAGATATTTTAAAGGAGGCATGGTGAGTATTTTGCAGATCTCATTTATTTTTGAAAATTAAGAAAGAAAATAATTTTTTTTTTCTTTTTTCAATTTTAAAAATATTGTGACAAAAAACAAGATCTGAAAAATACTCAACATGCCTCTCAGCATATAGCTTGGGGTGTCTACTTTCCAAAAATATACCAACACGCCAATGCCAAACCCCCGAAGAAGGAAATAACATATGATATAATATGATATAACATATCAATTTAGCCTTATTGGCTCAAATTCCTCTGAAACATGTCGGGTTCTGTTGTTATTCACACCCAGATCTGACCTATGGTCCGATTCCTAGTGTGTTTCAACCCAAGTTAGCAGTTGGTATTTCATTTGTGTGTTTTTTTCTTTGCATGTCTCCATATACTATAGATGTGTAAATAATATTTTGTGTATTTAATAAAACTTTATTATATTTTTTACATTATACAATTTGTTTGTTATAGTTTCGCTTTTTGATCCTGTCATACCTTTCTATCCATACTATCCCTTGGGGCTACCCACAATAGTTTTTCAATACTCAGGAGAAGCAGCAGAATGTATTTTGGGGTGTAAATCCACATATAACCATGCCATGTTTGAACAATATATACATTTTGTGACAACTTTGTGTAAAAAAAGAATTTGTACTTTTCCCGCAACTTGTGGCAAAATATTAAATATTTCATGGACTCAACATGCCTCTCAGCAAATAGCTTGAAGTGTCTTCTTTCCACAATGGGGGGGGGGGGGGGGGGGGGGGGGGGTCAAGCTATCTTGTCATTTCATGGCCTCGGAAACTGTGATAGGTAGTGTGGAAGTGAAATCACCATTTTATGCCCTTCGAAAGCCTGAAGGCGGTGCTTGGTTTTCGGGGTCCTGTACACGGCTAGGCTCCCAAAAAGTCTCAAACATGTGGTATCCCCGTACTCAGGAGAAGCAGCAAAATTTATTTTGGGGTGTAATTTCACATATGCCCATGGCATGTTTGAGCAATTGATCATTTAGTGACAACTTTGTGTCATTTTTTTTATAATTTTTTTTTAATCACAAAAAAATCACAAAAAATAAAATATTCAATGGGCTCAACATGCCTCTCAGAAATTTCCTTGGGGTGTCTACTTTCCAAAATGGAGTCATTGGGGTGGGGGGGGGGGGGTTGTACTGCCCTGCCATTTTAGCACCTCAAATATTGATAGGCAGTCAAACTAAAAGCTGCGTAAATTCCAGAAAATGTACCCTAGTTTGCAGACGCTATAACTTTTGCACAAAACAATAAATATACGCTTATTGACATTTTTCTGAAATCATTTTGGCCTAAATATATGCCTAATATTTTGTTATGTTTTTTTATAAAAAAAATGCAATAAACTGCTGAAGGCATGTGGTGCCTTTCCTTAGTTTTAACTGGATGTTATTCATCATGGGGCATGATCAGTGTGACTGAGTAGGAGAGTATAGAGGTGGGCGGGGAGTCTTGTGACATCACGACTCTGCCCACCGAGCTACGGCAAAGAGACCCACTCACCAATTCCAGAGTTTTGTGGGGCTCCTATTGCTGAAAGGGGTGACATTTGCACGGTAGGGATACATGCAGGAGGCTTGCATGTATAAATATACATACATTAATACTGTGCCATTAGTTTATACCGGGTGAGTGTTGGATTTACATCCAGTTTATTGAACAAAGTTTTGGTTTTTACATACACTTTAAAAAGAGGCAGAACAGACATACACAACATACAGCAACCAAGTTCTAGCAAAAATAGTATGCTGCTGAAACAATGCCCAGTACAAGTATTCTGGCTCTAAATGTTAAAGGTGCACTTTTTTATATCTAAATTTACATTAAGAGAACAATGCTACTTGTAAATAGTCCTAATTATATTCATACACAGCAACGAGCTGCTCTACCACCACCTCCCACAAGGTTTAAGCTGGCCATACACAATGTCAATGGCTGGTGGATGGAGGAATCGGCAAAGATTTGTCAATTACTAGAATCTATAAGTGTATGGCCAGCTTTAGTCAGTAAAAAAAAAAAAAAAAAAGAAGACTGTATTTCTTCCGCATTAGAATTTGGTTGAAGTTGCACAGTAAATACTAAAACCTGAGGAAATTCCCCCAAAAAATGGGCTATATTAACTGTAGGGCCATTAGACAATATTCAAAATGGATGGGGTAAGGACACCTATTGACACAGCCAGAAGACACTAGCATTACACTATGTCGCAAACTTAACAAAAATGAATAAGTTGGGACACAAAATTGCAATGTGCCAAGTACAGTACACAAACACTGAGCATAAAATGAGAAAAGGAAGGTGAAATGATAGTGACTAAAACAAGGAAAGTAATATAGCAACTCACCTGACTAACTTCACTGTCTGTAGACCTGCCACGAATTTTCTTGTCATCTTCAGAGTTTTCCTGTGAAATTAGGAAACATTAAAGCTCATCTCCAGGCAAAGCTTATCTCCCCCTCCCATCCACATTTCAGCCATTTCCCAGTTATTAAAGAAAAAAAAAAAAAAAAAACACACCTTCGGTAGCCTCTTTTATACTCCCTTAAAACAAAACTAAAAGCTACAAATACTCAACTTGGCACCAACGGCTGCGTGATCCCTTGCCTGCATCTTCTCCCCGGCTTCTTCCAGGTTGCAGGTCTTCAGTTGTTTTGATTGACTGATGCAGGAAAATGACATGCATTCATCCACAGGCACTATGCCTAAAATGTACCATGAGCTGCACATGCGCAACTAAGTGTACATTGCAAAGAACAGGCCAGTACGTTTATTTTTTGCAGAAGAGACATGTTCTTCTATGATAAATGGTTGCCTGCTAGCAGTTTGTTGTTTTCTACCTTTGGTTATGCTTAAAAGTCTGGCAACCTTATCCAGTGCCATTTCAAGTGCCATAGGACAGGACTGAGTATTCTGTATTTTGGGAGGACCCTGCCTCTGGAAAACCTCCATCATACCAAAGCGATGCTTGGTCTTCAGCTTTTTTCCAAAAAGAGTATTCCAAATGTCCAAGTATAGTATGCTTTAAAGCAGGGGTGCCCAACCTTTTGAAGAGCAAGGGCCACTTAAGCGACTTGGTAACCGGTCGCGGGTCACAATGAGGGGAGTGGGCGGATGACAGGTCCGTGTACACTCCACATATGCAGAGCGGACACGGACACAGCCCACTCTACTCTATGGGCCCTACAATCCACCCATATGGGAGGGGACAGATCCCCTTCTGTTCTGCAGGTGTAAACAGACACAATTCTGTTTACATTTGCTCTCCATAGAGGTGAATGGAGGGTCTGATTGGGTCGGACCGATCATGTGAAAGGGGCCTAAGGCTGCTTTCACACTGATGTGCTATGGTTTACCCAGAGCAGTGCACCTCTGGCTTTCCTATGGGTTAGCTGCACTTTGCCATAGAATTCTATTATATAGGTGTGGTGCGCTTTCTGAAAGAGCACCAAACCGTAGGCAATAACAGAGGTCTATGGCTCGGTGCAGTTTGAAAGCAGCCTGGTAACCACTGCAGAACACTACAGAATTAAACATACCTTTAATAACAGTGTTCAATTTGTGTATCGCCAGCTGTTGCTGTTCCAGGCAGAGTGCATTTGGTATCACTCCACTTGTGACATGAGGTGGCGCTATACAGGAAGCATCGTCTTATGTGGCTCTGCTACGCAGCCGCTTGCTTCCTCTACCGCCGGCTTCATTCACAACACTGATGCTCTGAGTTGCCGGGTCAGGAACCAGTGATCTGGGCTTGCCAATCAGCCATCCTAGAGCAGGAGGTCGCGGGCCACATCAGAGGGCTCCGCGGGCCACTGGTTGGGCACCCCTGCTTTAAAGCCTTTCTCTAAGCAGAGCTTAAAGGGTTAGTCCACCTCTAAAACCCTTTTTTATTATCCTCAAAAGAGATGTGCAGAATCAGAAACAGTTGTACCTTTCATAGGCTTTAAATCCTGCAAAGCCCCTAGTTCCGGTTTTCAGAAATGCAAATGCCACACAAACAAACATTCACCATATCGTTACTTCTCAGACGGTACATATAAAAGAATCTCCTGCGTCTTTCTGTTTCCCATGATTAACAGCGGCTGTTCTCTCCCTTTCCCTGGGCGCAATTCTGTAGCTCTCTGTCCCACTCCCAGATCAGTGGAACGAGCAGAGCTCGTTCATAAGCAAGTGCTCATGTGATCTTCCGGTCTCCCTTCTTTCACGCAGTTTGGAATGATCCTCAGTTTCACATAGACAGCCCCCTTGTCATATTTGCTTATAACAGAAGCCAGGGGGAACAGATAACATGCCCAGAAACCGGTAAGCACTGAAGAGAGCCTGTGATTTGTGTGGCAACCGATTCATGAATGGGAGGTGCCGATAAATATACACTATATTTTCAAAAAGTATAGGGGCGCTTGCCTTTACACGCACATGAACCACTTCCCGCCCACTGTATAGTAAAATGACGGCGGGTGGGATGTGCTCTCGTTCTGGGACGATGTCATATGATGGCGCCCCAGAACGGCTGCGGGGGTGTGCATCGATCACAGCCACACCGTGTTCCTACAACATGGCACAACCCTGATCTCGGTAAAAAGAGCTGATGATGCGTTGACATGTAAACAAGGAAATGCAGTTTATCGGCTCTCTTTGCTTTACACTGACAGAGTGGGTGGTGAGGAGAGCCGATCAGCGGCATCTCCTCGCAGGGGAGACATGTACAGTGCCCCGATTACAGTACAGCTCCAGCAGTGCCCATCAGTGACAGCAATCAGTGCCCATTAGTGATGCCAGTCAGGGCTACCTTTCAGTGCCGCCCATCAGTGCAGCATATTAGTGCTTATACGTGAAAAAAAATGACCTTCGCGCTACCCAATGGGAACCAAGGATAAAATGTCAAAGTAATAAATATAAAAAAAACACAGTTGAATAGTGCTCAACTGATATAAAATAATAAATAGGTGTAATATTGTGTGTAAGATAAATAAAGTGCACATTTTTGTGCAAAAAGAAATGCATAAAATAAACCAGCAGCAAAATCTATTAGTGTTCACAATGACACAAAATGAAAAATTGAAGATAAAGTGATTCTGCGCATAAGTTTAAGCACACCTCTAATGGTGATCTACTAGTGATGATGAAATAAAATATATTATATATAAATATGTGCCAGTACTGATGTACAAATACGGCACTGGTTCTGGGAAAATAAAAATAAAGGGCAATATATATAAAAAATGGCAATATAAATAAAAAAGTCCAAGTAATGAAAGATGATCGCAGGAAATAGTAATGAACAGTCTATATCATCTCAGAAATAAGTCTCCTTATGTGGTATTAAATCTTCTCCTATATGTCGCTGGAGTGGGTGGGTGGCAAATAATAAACAATCCACAAATGAGCTCACAGAACTCTCAACCCAATATGACTTGTAAACCGCATAAAGAAACAGACTGGACAGGCTCCTCTCCACCGCTCACCACCAGGGCGTATTCTCTCCTTATATCCAAATCACTCCATCTAAACTATATGGTATAGTAATGGCTCACCGGGACTTTGTTTGATGTTTTAGTGTCGCCAGTCACCTCATTTCTGGTATGACGTTTTTCTCTGCGTCATTTAATATATTTTTTATGTCAAGATCCCAACACGTTTACCTATATCTGATTGGGCACGTTGTGTTATATGGATATTCAATATCCATTTGTCATAAACATTAGTTATTAAAATTATTTTTTAACCATTTAATAATAATTTTTTAATCTTTTAAATTTAACTATCCATTTTTATTAACATATTTTAAATGTACTACAACTGTATGTTTGAAGGATTGTCCGATTTGATTTTACATATTTTTAGTCCATTGATCATGAATAATTTTTTGGATCCACATTTCTTACACCATTTTATCTCATTTGATAATTTATGGTTGAATATGTTTAACCATATGTTTGCTACGGTAATTACTAGGTGCATATTTAACATGATGTAATTAGAATGCTCCACATGTCATAACTTTTTACGGTATGGGTTGAGCATTTACACATTGTTTATAAGTATTAGACCTTGTCCCCTAATGAGTTCCGTTGGTAGCTTCCGGTTCATGGACCGGAGTTAAATACTAATAGCTACGACTGCAGCTTTCACTGTCAGCACAGAACGTATCTGTGAGTTGACAACACTGCTACCATAAGCATACATAGTAGACTAACAGAAAATGGAAGCCATCACCTAACACAACGGATCACTAAAAAATGGCCGCAGGGGTGTTACTTGTTTGTTATCTTGATTCAATAAATACTATGCTGTAATTAACACAAATATTTAAACAGAAGTCCTGCCAGCCATTCAGATGTTTGGCGATGGCTATTACAGATGCCCACACTATCAGTACGGAACGACGATCGGCTAGGGCACATTAACTGTTTTATCTAAAATATGGCCGCTGTTATATATTTGCAATATGCTTTTAGAAAATGGCCGCTACCGCTTAACACGCCGGACCACTAGAAAATGGCCACGGTTGTGTATTATAGCGAACCACAACAAAATGGTCGCTGCACTATTTCCGGTTTTGCCGAATATAAACAAGTCCACCACAGCCAATCCGGTTCCCCTGATGAAGTCATGTGGATGACGTAACGCGTAGGGAGTGGCTGGAAGTGGACGATTTGCGATACCGGAAGTGATGTGAGAGATAGGCGTCTGATCTGATATTGTCACTTATTTCTGCTTGTTTTTAACTTTATTTGTGTAAGGGTCCAATTTTACTCTATATTCAATAAAGTCCCCATTACTTTACTTACTTCACCATTGGAGGCATCCTTCTTTTTATGTTTCTTTTCCCGGTGAGCCATTACTATACCATATAGTTTAGATGGTGATATCAAAGGGCCACATGGAGTGATTTGGATATAAGGAGAGAATACGCCCTGGTGGTGAGCGGTGGAGAGGAGCCTGTCCAGTCTGTTTCTTTATGCGGTTTACAAGTCATATAGAGTTGAGAGTTCTGTGAGCTCATTTGTGGATTGTTTATCACTTGCCACCCACCCACTCCAGCGACACATAGGAGAAGATTTAATACCACATAAGGAGACTTATTTCTGAGATGATATAGACTGTTCATTAATATTTCCTGCGATCATCTTTCATTACTTGGACTTTTTTTATTTATATTGAAGTTTTTTATATATATATTGCCCTTTATTTCTCTTTTCCCAGAGCCGTATTTGTACATCAGTACTGGCACATATTTATATACAATATATTTTATTTGATTATCACTAGTAGATCACCATTAGGTGTGTGCTTATGCGCAGAATCACTTTATCTTCAAGCATATTAGTGCTGCCTCAGTGTCCACAAGTGCCACCTCATCAGTGCAGCCCATCAGCGCACATCAGTGAAGGAGAAGAATTATAGATTTACAAAATTTACTGACAGTAACTAAGAAAAACATTTTTTCAACTTTTCGTTTGTAAAAAAAAAAAAAAAAAAAAAAAACAGCAGTGATTAAATACCACCAAAAGAAAGCTCCATTTGTGTGAAAAAAAATGATAATGTAATTTGGGTACAGTGCTGCATGACCACGCAATTGTCATTCAACGTGTGAGAGCGTTGAAAGCTGGCCTGGACAGGAGGGAGGAATGTGCCCAGTAGGCAAGTGGTTAATGGCATCCCAGTCTTAGTCCGTAGGGTTCATTATTGAGTTGGCCCACCCTTTGCAGCTATAGCAGCTTCACCTCTTCCGGAAAAGTTTTCAACAATGTTTAGGAGTGCGTCTATGGGAATGTTTGACCATTATTCCAGAAGCACATTTGTGAGTTCAGGCAAAGGTTGGAGGAGAAGGCCTGGTTTGCAGTCTCTGCTCTAATTAAGAACTCTGTGCAGGCCAGTCAAGTTCCTTCTCCCCAAACACGCTCATCCATGTCTTTATGTACATTGCTTTGTGCACTGGTCCAAATCATTTGGAGGGGGGATTATGGTGTGGGGTTGTTTTTCAGGGGTTGGGCTTGGCCCCTTTGTTCCAGTGAAAGGGAACTCTTAAGGTGTATGTATGCATACCAAGACATTTTGGACAACTCCATGCTCCCAACTTTGTGGGAACAGTTTGGGGATGACCCCTTCCTGTTCCAACATGGCTGCACACCAGAGCACAAAGCAAGGTCCATAAAGACATGGATGAGCGATTTTGGGCATTGCCAGAAGGAAGCAGGAAGAGAAGCTGTGAATGCATTCTTTTTTAAATGACACAGCAGAACCCAGAGTTAAGCATTTTTTTTAAATAAAAATGATTATGCACATTGAAATTGTCATTAATGTTCGGCATGATTTATGAAGGAATTAAGATTTTTAGTTCTGAAGGTGAACTTGCGCTTTAACCTCCCTCACATCCCTCCCACCCATTCACAAACAGTTCTAAAATGAACGTCACTTGTGCTTAGCTTCACATGTCCTTCACTGGAGCCGCTTATGCCCTGTACACACGGTCGGACTGTTCGACGGAAAATGTGCGATCGGATCGTGTTGTCAGAAAATCCAATCGTGTGTGGGCTCCATCAGAATTTCCGACACACAAAGTTTGAGAGTTGGATCTAAAATTTTCCCTCAACAAAATCCGATCGTTTAAATTCCGATCGTGTGTAGACAATTCCGACAGACAAAGTGCCACGCATGCTCAGAATAAATTAGGAGACGAAAGCTATTGGCTACTGGCCTCTTCATAGTCCCGTCGTACATCACTGTGTTCTAAATGATCGGATTTTCCGAAAAATGTGTGCGACTGTGTGTATGCAAGACAAGTTTGGGGCAAAATCAGTCGGAAAAAATCAGACCGATTTTGTCATCGGAATGTCCGACCGTGTGTACAGGGCATAACTCTGCAGTAAAGAAGAGAGAGAACTAAGACATGACATATGACTAAAAATTAAAGCTGGCCTGACAAATATTTTTTTCACTGGCTGATCCCCAAAAAAAAATACAAAATACTTAATGAATTCTCCCATCCACAAAATCAAATTTTTACCTCAAAGCTTACCTGTAGGTAAAATTATTATCTATTAAATGTGCACTGATATTGCAGTGAGCAGTAGCCGGGGACGTCACCGATGCATGCGCTCTGAAGGAATGGCATACCCGTGCCGTTCCTTCAGAGCTCTTTGCTGTGCCTGGGGCTAGCCAATCAGACGGACAGAGGCTGCCAACCCAGAAGAAGACTGGGTGAAGATAGAATCCCTGTCAGTGGTGACAGGGTGCCACTGGAGGGGTCCGTTCAAAAGGTAAATCTGGGATCCCCCCCAATAGATGGAAGGGAAACTGGTGTTTCCCCGGAGGTGGGCTGCAATCCAAGGCCCATGTTATAGAGCATGCGCATGGCCATAGGCTATATGAGGATTACGGTGGAAGAACCACAGTAGGATACGTTCTATACACCAAAAGCACTAGAACAAACAAGGTACAGCCTATACCAGTTTAGGTTGATTGGTTTTAAAAATACAAGGAGGCAGACTCCTTGTACATTTTGTATGTATGATGTACTATGGCCGCCGTGCAATGCCCAATGTAATGTCGAGATCTTAGTTATGGTTCTATGAAAACTTTAATAAAAACCATTGAAACATAAAAAGGTAAATCTGACAGAATGTGCTGGTATGCGCTGCATACTAGCACATTATGGCCTAAACCTGCAGGGGGGACGCCTTGTTTTTTTTCTTTTAGACCCCTTTCACACCGAGTTGTTTTTCAGGTGCTTTTAGGCTGAAAATAGCGTGTGAAAAACGCCTCCCGGCAGCCCCAGTGTGAATGCCAGAGTGCTTTCACACTGGGGCGATGCGCTGGCAGGACGTTAAAAAAAATAAAATCCTGCAAGCAGCATCATTAGGGTGGTGGAGGAGCAGTGTATACACCCGTCCCTGCCCATTGAAATAAATAGGCACCACTGCCGAAGCGCCTGCAAAGCACTTCGGCATCGGTGCTACACGGGCGCATTTAACCCTTTGTCCGCTAGCGGCCTAATAGCGCCGATAAAACGACAGTAAATCGCCGCTAAAACTAGCAGCGTTTTACCGTCAACACCCCCCCGCCCCAGTGTGAAAGCAGCCTTACTTTACTACGGCTTTAAGGAACATTGGATGCTTATTATGAACTGTGGCCTCCATACCGGATAATGAATGGTCAAGCAGATAGACAAATTTTAAATATAAATTTTCCTAACAGCATTCTACAACAGCCTTTTAGAAATATGCCTGCATGGCATTACCAAGAAGCACGTACAAAAAAGGTGCACATCCTATATTTTACAATAAAAAATGTAATCTTTTAGAAACTTACTGTCGTGCAATTGGCAGGACTTGGTGGAATAGGAGAGCTTGATGTGGTGGAGGTAGGAGTACTACTAGACTGATTGAAGATCTCATCCTCCATATGACTATGACTTGGTGGGGAAGTAGCTGCCAGTGCTTGAGCTGAAAAAGAAAAGCAAATGCTGGATGAGAATTTGCTTTAAACATCTTGGTGACATGACTAACATCATAAAAAGCTATGCTTTTTCATAATTTTGCTGAAAAATAGGATTTTTGTACTCACCATAAAATCATTTTCTCTGAAGTTCATTGATGGACACAGCAACTTTAATCTTGACCTTAGGGTTATATTCAGGAGAGGACTAGGCAGAACATGTAAAAACAGCAAAACTGCACAGTGGGGGGTCCTACTGGCTATAACCCCTCTCTCTGCTTCCAGCAGCTCAGTTCGTTAAAAAGGGCGTAATTAGGAGGGGTGGTTGTTGTGTCAGTCAATGAACTTTAGAGAAAAGGATTTTACGGTGAGTACAAAAATCCTATTTTCTCTTTCATTCATTGATGGACACGTAATCTTGACCTTAGGGACGTCCGCAAGCAGTGTCAAAAATGAGGGGTGGGAACAAAGAAAACAAACTTCACCCATAACAAGAAAACTCCTCAACAGAGGAGTTGCAACCTTAAACGGCCGCCTGCAAAACCTTATGGCCGAAGCATGCATCCGAAGATGCGCTCATATCAACCTTGTAAAATTTAGTGAAAGTGTCGCTGCCTTACACACCTGGGAAACCAATGCTTGATGTCGGGAAGCCCAGGAGGCACCAATTGCCCTGGTAGAATGTGTCGTAACAGGAAAGGGGGACGCCCGCCCCCTTATGGCATAAGCCTGAACCACGATCTGTCTGATCCAGCGAGAAATGGTGGTCGACGAGACCGCCAGGCCCTTCTTCGGACCAGCCACCAATGCAAACAGGGAGTCCGACCTCCGAAAAGGAGGTGTAGCAGTCAGATACACACGCAGAGCCCGGACCACGTCCAAAGAATGCAAAGCAACCTGGGATGTGACGGCCGAGGACATAAGGACGGAAGCACAATGTCCTCATTCAGATGAAAGGCCGAAACAACCTTTGGAAGAAACGAAGGCTGCGGGCGCAGACCCGCCTTATCCTTGTGGAGGATCAAGTAAGGAGACTTGCATGAAAAGGCCAAAGGCCAACTCAGCCACTAGAAAGACTACTTTCTGAGAGAGTGTCAATAAGGGAATCTTCCCTAATGTTTTCAAAACGGCGGTTTCTGAAGCACCGAGAGCACCAGATTCAAATCCCATGGAGGCAGCGGTGGTCGAACCGGAGGGGCCACATGTCAAACCCCCTGAACAAACGTACTCACTAATTAATGAGTCGCCAAAGGTCGCTGATAAAAGACACCAAAATCAATATCTGCCCCTTAAGGGTGCTTAATGCAAGTTTCTGATCCGCTCTACACTGCAAAAACAGCAGGATCCTGGAAACTGAATATGTACGCGGACGCCACCCATCTCCTCACACATGGAGATGTAGGCCTTCCATGCACAATGATAAATCTTCCGAGAAGAGGACTTCCGTGCCCTCAGCATAGTGGAGAATACCGAATTAGACAGTCCTTGGTCCCTTAGCACCTGGCTTTCAACAGCCATACCGTTAATGCCAGCAATGGTAAAGCAGGATGAAGTATTGGACCTTGCGACAGAAGGTCCTCCCGCATCGGCAGCCACCAAGGAACATCCGCCACCATTCTGACTATATTGGCGTACCGAGGACGTCGAGGCCAATCTGGTGCAACCAGAATCATCGGAATCCCCTTGGCCTACCCACTCTGCGTAGCAGACGGGGTAGGAGTCTGAGCGGGGGGGGGGGGGGGTGCATAAAATAAGCCAATAATGCCCCCATGGAGCCACCAACGCGTCTGACACGTCCGCCCAGGGGTCTGTTGACCTGGCCACAAACCTCTGTACCTTCCGATTGAGCCAAGAGGCCAAGAGATCCACAACTGGTGTGCCCCACCTTAGGCAAATGAGCCAAAATACTTCCGGATGCAGCTACCATTCCCCCTGGTCCAGTAGCTGACGACAGGTAGTCCACCTGCCAGTTTTCTACGCCCAGAATGTATATGGCCGAGAGAGGCGGCACGCGCCGCTCTGCCCACTGCAGGATGTGAGAGACACTGCAGCCGAGCTCCTTGTCCCTCCTTGATGGTTGCCGTGGCGTTGTCCTATTGGATCCTGACCGGACGCCCCTGTAACCTCTGTGACCATGTGGAGAGGCACCGCCTGATAGCCCGAAGCTCCAGTACATTGATCGGCAGGCGGGATTCTTCCTGCGTCCAGCGACCCTGGGCCGACTGTACGCCCCAAACCCCTCCCCCCCAGCCGTTCCGGCTGGCATCCGTTGTGATCACCGTCCAATGAAGAGGAAGGAATGACTTCCCGGACCGGAGGGCTGGAGACCTCAGCCACCAGAGAAGGGAATTTGACAATTCAGGGATGTCGGAGATTTGTTCCATTTGGACAGGATCTCTTTCTGCAAGACTCGAGTGTGGAATTGAGCATACGGTACCGCCTCGAAAGTGGCTACCATGAGACCCAGAACTTGCATGCAAAAACGCAACGACAACCTGTGGGACATTTAAAAGCCTCCCCGCAGATTGAAGAGTCTGCAGCTTGTCGAAGGGAGAAAGACTCTCGCCTCTGAGGAGTCCAGAATCAAACCCAGGTACTCCAGGCATTGAGTCGGCACCAACACCGACTTCTGGAGGTTAAACACCCAACCAAACTCCCGGAGAGTCTGTATGGTGATCGTCACATCCTCCCTTAATTCTGAAGCAGAAGCTGCCATCAGGAAGAGGTCGTCCAGGTAACCCGTGATTGTGATCCCTCATTGTCTGAGCAATGCCAGAATTGGGGCTAGCGCCTTGGTGAAGACCTTTGGCGCCGTCACTAGGCCAAAAAGGGAGAGCTACAAATTGGTAGTGCTCGTCCCCGACCGCAAATCGTAGAAACCTCTGATGCCTGACGCATATGGGGACATGCAAGTATGCGTCCTTGATGTCCAAGGACGGCAAGAAATCCCCCTGATCGAGTGCAGTGACCACAGAACAAACCGATTCCATCCTGAACCTTTGCACTTTCACAAAGCCGTTGAGGGCCTTGAGATCCAGGACCACACGGACCCCTTCCTTCTTCGGGACTACAAACAGATTGGAGTAAAATCCCTGAAACCTTGCCGATGTCGGTACAGGTACTATCACCCTGCGCTGCAGCAGGTCCTGTACTGCCCAAAGCAGGGCCTCCTGTCCCCCCTTGAAGAAGAGGATTGGCGAACAAGAAAGAAACTATCTTGTAGCCTGACTAATCCAGTTCGCAGACCCACTGGTTGGAAAGGAGGGAGGTCCACCGTACTGCAAACTCCCAAAGGCGACCCCCCACCCAAGAGTCGGGCTGGGGCAAACCTTCATGCGGCAATAGATCTGCTTGCAAGCTTGTTCGGCTTGCGAAACCAGGGATGCTTTTGTCCCTCAGCAGGCACCTTGTCAGACTGGGAACGCTTACCTGCCGACCCGGGGGGGGGTGGACAAAAAAATCTGCTTCTGAGCGTGGCTCCTTACCCTTTCTGGACTGTGGGAGCATGGTACTCCCAGTAACCGTCTTAATAATGTCATCCAGCGATGCTCCAAATAGCCACTCCCCTCGGAAAGGCAAATTCGTCAGCGCTTCCTTAGAAGCCTGGTCTGCAAACCAGTATTTAAGTCAAATCAGGCAACGCAGCACCACAGCCGATACTGAGGCTCTAGAAAGCAAAGGAGCCATATCGAGGGCCACATTACAGACATACTTCAGGCCATGCACCAACTGGTCTGCCAGTTCCGCGCAGACCGGGGAAACCTGTTCCTTCTCCAACTCGCAGTGCAACAACTTAGCCCATTTAGTAAGCGTCTGTGACACCAGGGCCATGGCTAACACCGGCCGCAATGCTGACCCCACCACCGTCAGCAGGTTCCTGTGGTTAACTTATTTAAACTGGATACCGGGGGGTCAACAACCGGAGATGTCAATTTTTTCAGGAAACTTTCCTCAAAGGGGTAACGCACTGCCATCCGTCTCGGGGCTGAAAAGGCCCGCTGCGGGCTTCCCCACTCCTTGTAAATAAACTCATCAAAATAAGTTAGGTAGGGAAACACCTTAGCAGTGCGGGCCGGCTTGGGGGACCCAAAAGGGACTGTCACCTCTGCAGATGCCCCCACCGTATTCTCTATCTGGAGGGTAACCCGCACCGCTGTGGTAAGTGCTCCTACTAGCGCTTTTTCCTGCACTGACACAGAGTCATCCTCACTGTCCGAACGGTTCTGGTCCGCATCCTCTGAAGCGTCAAAACCGGGGCCACCTGTCGCAGCGGGACCCAAGTGAGTCAGAGCTGTCCCCATAAGACACAGGGGGCGTTTTTTACCCCCCTTGCGCCTGCACGCCGATTCCACCCTGGCAACAAAGGACTCCAGGACCGCTAACAGAGCGTCCATAGGCACCACAGGTGCAGGGGAACCGGTTGCAATAACAGGGATGTCTGGGGAAGAAGCGCCAGCTTTTGAAGCCATGCTGACTCACTCTCGCCTGTCACCACTAGGGACCTAAGGCAAGCCACAAAAAAAAATGCCCACCCTCCTAGCTGCCACAGACTGAGGGGCCCCCCGCAGGACTCACCACCCTGACCCAGGTACTGCGCTGTGCTGCCACCGTCCGCTCTCCCCTGTTCCCGCGGCGGCCCGTCCCCACATGGCAACACACAGACACTCGGCCTAAAAACAGGGAGAAAACGAGCGGACCACCAACCGCCCAGCGCAGGCCCCTGCCAGGACCCCCGGTCAGGTACCTGCACCACACCCCCTATGCCCAGTCACACAGCAGCCCCTCAGCATGGGGAGGAGGGAAAGGCACAGGGAGAGAAGAAAGGGAGATAGAGAGACCCCCTAGTCGACCTCCCAGGGAATGCCCAGCTGCTCCATCCTGCCGAGACAGGTGGGATCATACTTACCCCTCCTGCAGGGACTGCTGGATGCATTCCACGGACAGACCCATCACCCGAGCAGTACGGGGTGGCTGTCGGCCAAGGCACACTGTGACACGCACAGAGCTGCTGGAAGCAGAGTGAGGGGTTATAGCCAGTAACCCCCCCCTGTGCAGTTTTGCTGTTTTTACATGTTCTGCCTAGTCCTTTCCTGAAGGTGGCGATATAACTTTAAGGTCAAGATTAAAGGTGCCCTGTCCGTCAATGAACGAAATAAAATTATTTTAATGCAGCATTAAACCCAAATAGCAACATACAGCAACTTATAAATTCTTAGATGTCATGGCTGCATTGGTTTTAATTTTTAGACTTTCCTTCCTTTAACTTTTACCTGATGATCTGACCAGTGAGTCTGTTTTTCAACAGAACAAGCTGTCGTGAAGATGTAGTAGTTAGTTAAAGGGTTGAGGACAAGCCATGTAGCACTGAGAGGGGTGCTTACAATGATCAGCTTTTATTTATATAAAACCTTTATCCCAAACGTAAACGGTTACTGTAACTGCCTACAAAATGTTAGCTAAATTTGAGCGCATCCAACACTACCCCCCCCCAGGCTTACAATGCTGTTGTCCAAAAGATGTCTCTGTTGCACCATCATCCAGAGTGTAGGCACGCAAATAAATTAAGTGTGTTACTAGCCAAATCACCAAGTAAAAACAGAGAAAAGAGCCAAAAGAAAATTATTGCAGCTACCACGTCTGCTAATTGGTAAGCCCAGGTTTTGGGATTAATACCACATTAAAATGTGTACATTGTTATAACATTGATGATGTGAAAAAATAAAAAAAAAAGAAGAGGAATAAGTAGAGTCATTAAAGTGATTAATAAAGCAGAAGTTTTTTTTTTATCTTAATGCATTCTATCAATCGCAGCGCCATTGGCTCCTGCTGCTGTCAGTCAGTCAGCCAATGAGGAGAGAAAGGGGCTGGGGTTCCTTGTCTGAATGGACACAGAGCTATGGCTCAGCTCGAGTTCCCCCATAGCAAGCGGCTTGTTGTGGGGGGCACTTAACAGGAGGGAGGGGCCAGGAGTACCCAAGATGGAACAGAGAAGAGGAGGATCCCGGCTGCTCTGTGCAAAACCGCTGCACAGAGCAGGTAAGCAGGTAACTTAATCTATTACAAGAAAATAGATTAGAAAGATCCAGCACAAACAGATCATAGCGTAGTAATGTGTTTTGCCTTTAAATAATATTACAAATATTTAAAATGCACTCACAAGCATAATATAGGAGGTGGGCAGACAATTGGTGTATAGTCCGCTCTGTGGCTTAGGGGTGCTGAAAGACATTCAGCCAGGCTGAATGGATACAGGCTGCTGCACCAACACTGCTGACTCGGAAATTGAATCGAGACCCCTTATTGGCAAACTCTCCAACACTAGATAGACACCTTTCCTTCTTAACCATTTGTAGACTGCCCCACGCACATACAGTGCCTTGCAAAAGTATTCACATCCCTTGGCTTTTTACCTATTTTGTTACATTACAGCCTTTAGTTCAATGTTTTTTTTAATCTAAATTATATGTGGTGGATCAGAACAAAATAGTCTAAGTTGGGGAAGTAAAATTTGAAAAATACATACATAAAACAATTTTTCAGAAATAAACTAATAATTGGCATGTGCATATGTATTCAGCCCCTTTGTTATGAAGCCCATAAAAAGCTCTTGTGCAGCCAATTACCTTCAGAAGTCACATCATTTGTGAAATGATGCCCACCTGTGTGCAATCTAAGTGTCACATGATCTGTCATTACATATACACACATTTTTGAAAGGCACCAGAGGCTACAACACCTAAGCAAGAGGCACCACAACCAAACACTGCCATAAAGACCAAGGAACTCTCCAAACAAGTAAGTGACAATGTTGTTGAGATGTAGGGGGCCATCAAATCTATCATAACCAAATGGAAAGAACATGGCACAACAGCAAACCTGCCAAGAGATGGCCACACACCAAAACTCACAGACCAGGCAAGGAGGGCATTAATCCGAGAGGCAGCACAGAGACCCAAGGTAAACCTGGAGGAGCTGCAAAGTTCCACAGCAGAGACTGGAGTATCTGTACATAGTACGACAATAAGCCATACGCTCCATAGAGTTGGGCTTTATGGCAGAATGGCCAGAAGAAAGCCATTACTTTTAGCAAAACACAAAATGGCACGTTTTGAGTTTGCGAAAAGCATGTGGGAGACTCCCAAACTGTATGCAGGAAGGTGCTCTGGTCTGATGAGACTAAAATTTAACTTTTTGGCCATCAAAGAATACGCCATGTCTGGTGCAAAGCCAACAAATCACATCGCCCAAAGAACACCATCCCCACAGTGAAACATGGAGGTTTTTCAGCAGTCGGGACTAGGAAACTGGTCAGAGTTGAGGGAAAGATAGATGGTGCTAAATACAGGGATATTCTTGAGCAAAACCTGTACCACTCTGTGTGTGATTTGAGGCTAGGATGGAGGTTCACCTTCCAGCAGGACAATGACCCCAAACACACTGCTAAAGCAACACTTGAGTGGTTTAATGGGAAACATGTAAATGTGTTGGAATGGCCTAGTCAAAGCCCAGACCTCAATCCGATAGAAAATCTGTTGTCAGACTTAAAGATTGCTGTTCACAAGCGCAAACCATCCAACTTGATGGAGATGGATCAGTTTTGCAAGGAGGAATGGGCAAAAATCCCAGTGGTAAGATGTGGAAAGCTCAGAGACTTATCCAAAGCGACTTGGAGCGGTCATAGCCACAAAAAGGTGGTTCTACAAAGTATTGAATATTTGTTGTTTGCTTCACAATGAAAAAAAAAAAAAAACATCAACATACAAAGTTGTGGGCATGTTCTGTAAATTAAATGATGCAAATCCTCAAACAATCCATGTTAATTCCAGGTTGTGAGGCAGCAAAACACGAAAAAGGGGGGGTGAATACTTTTGCAAGGCACAGTACACTGCAGCAGCCCGGCTCCAGCTGCGATTGGACACACCAGGAGCCAATCAGCGGGTCCAGCGGACGCGATGTCTGCCGGGACACACCGATCATTTGGGAGACAGGCAGAACTGCAGTCTGCTTATGTAAACAAGGCAGACCACCGTTCTGAGAGAGGGGAATATACTGATCCTGTGTTTCTGCCAAGCAGAAACACAGATCTTTACCTTCCCCTAGTCAAGGTACCAAGTTAGCAAGTACTCCCTAGGAACACATTTAACCCTTTTGATCACCCCTGTTAACCCATTCCCTGCCAGTATCATTAGTACAGTGACAGTGCATATTTTTTAGCATTGATCACTGTATTAGTGTCACTGGTCCCCAAAAAGTGTCAGGTGTCCAGATTGAAAGTCATTGATCGCCACCATTACTAGTAAAAATGATAAAGAAAAATATTCCATAGTTTGTAGACGCTATAACTTTTGCGCAAACCAAGCAATATTTGCTTATTTGCAATTTTTTACCAAGAATACATAGAAATAATATTGGCCTAAATTGATGAAGAAATTTGATTTTTTTTTACATGTGTTTTATCGGATAGGTTTTATAGCAGAAAGGAAAAACTTGTTTTGTTTTTCAAAATTATTGGTCTTTTTTCTTTATAGCGCAAAAAAATAAAAAGCGCAGAGGTGATCAAATACCACCAAAAGAAAGCTCTATTTGTGGGGGAAAAGAAAAAGGACACAGATTTTATTTTGGTACAGCATCGCACGACTGCGCAATTGTCAGTTAATGTAACGCAGTGCTGTATTGCAAAAAATGCGGTCATTAACCACTTGCTGATCTCCTCGCACAGATATACTGCGGCAGAATGGCAAGAGCAGGCAGAGTAACGTATTGGTATGCCCGAAGTGGTCAGCATCCCTCCAGGAGAGATCCGCGCTGAGGGGGGAGGCCACCGATTCATAGCCCCCCCCCCTCGCGATCGCTCCTGGCAAATGACAAGTTTCCTTTGCTTCTGAAATGTAAATGTAAGCCTTTTCGTTACGGCTTCAGAGGAGAGAAGTCATCCAAGTGAGTTTGGACCAACACTACACGTACAGTAGAACACGCAGGCACACTAATCAACCCCCAAGTATTTAGGTTCGCCGTCAGCTTTTTATAGTGCCAGGTACCCCCATATAAAGTAAATAGTAAAGGTTTTAACCCCCTGATTGCTGACCCGCCGTTTATTACCTAATAAAGGTTTAACCCCCTGATCACCCGGCGGGGATAAAAGTTAGTTTTTAGGGTCAGATAGGGTCTGCGTCGCCCCAGGCAGCGTCAGGTTAGTGTCAGTACCGCTAACACCCACACACGCAGCATACACCTCCCTTAGTGGTATAGTATCTGAACGGATCGATATCTGATCTGATCAGATCTATACTAGCGTCCCCAGCAGTTTAGGGTTCCCAAAAATGCAATGTTAGCGGGATCAGCCCAGATACCTGCTAGCACCTGCGTTTTGCCCCTCCGCCCAGCCGACCCAAGTGCAGTATCGATCTCACGGTCACTTACTAAACACACAACTGCAGCATTCGCAGAATCAGGCAGAATCAGGCAGAATCAGGCCTGATCCCTGCGATCACCTGTGACCTGTGAATCTCACTACTGTACCACTAAATTTAGAGCCCAAAATGGCAAATCGAAAGTACACTAGTGAAGAGGCCTACACGTTTCTGAGCATGACAGATAGTGAAGAGGAAGTCACTCATCTGTCAGCTTCAGGCTCAGAATACAATCCTGTAGACATCGGCTCCATGACAGATAGGTCGGACGACGGACTTTTGGTCCCTGCCAAGGTCAGGCGTACCAGACCCCGATATGTTGTTGAGGTGCAAGAACCGCAGATCCCTCATATGGAGCAGAGAAGTACTAGTGCCGCTATTCCTTCTGGTGAACTGGCAAGCACCAGCGGCCTAGTACACCCTGGTCGTACATCCAGCACTGCAGTAACACTTGGTGACATGGCGAGTCCTCCCATAAGTGCAGTTCAAGCTGGTAAGGTGGCAAGCACAAGTAGTGTCCCGCTGCCACCAAGAAGACAAAGACAGGCCCGTCGAGCCTATAGTGCCCTTCCTGCTGCATTCGCCAATCCTAATTGGGAACCCACCACTTCCGCAGCACCCGTACTTCCCACATTCACTGGCCAACCCGGCATTCAGGTGGAAACAGTTGATTTTACGTCACTTGATTTTTATTCACCATTTTCACCGAAGATCTCTATAGATCTATTGTGGACCAAAGCAATTTGTATGCTGGTCAATACATCGCCACTCTTCCCCAGTCCTCCTGTGCCAGAGATTGGAGACCAATTAGGGTCTCCGAATTTGAGATCTTTCAGGGCCTTTCCCCCCGACATGGGCATAGTTAAAATGAGTATGTTGCGGTCATATTGGTCCACTGACCCAATTTACCATATGCCCCTGTTCTCTGCCTCCATGACCAGGGCACTATACGAGCAGATCTTGTGGTTCACGCATTTCAACAATGAACTCTGTCGTCCTCGTGGAGACCCTGGATAAGATCGGCTCTACAAAATATAAAATGTAGTTTTATGGTTTACGAGGTAAAAGATAGCCACATAGAGCCGCCAAACTGCCCAGATTACATAGGGAGCGCTGGCAAGATTGTGTGGGACTTGGTGTCACCCTTAATCGGAAAGGGGTACCACTTGTACCTGGACAATTATTACACGAGTGTGCCACTTTTTAGTCACTTGTTTGATCAGCAGATTGGAGCATGTGGAACCGTGCGACCTAATCGCCAAGGCTTTCCCCAGCGGCTTGTAGATTCCAGTCTTATGCTGGGGGAGAGAGCCTGCTTGCAGTGTAATAACTTGCTCGCTATGAAGTGGAGGGATAATAAAAAGGTTTTCGTTCTTACCTCACTTCATGCAGACACGACGGTCCAAATTACTACGGCGACTGGTGTTGTGGAGAAACCCCTCTGTGTCCATGAAAATAACCAAAATATGGGAGGGGTGGACCTCAACGACCAGTTGTTGGCGCCGTACCTAGTTGCCCGTAAGGCCAGACGCTGGTACAAAAAAGTCTCTGTATACATATTTCAATTGGCATTAATGAACGCTCATGTGCTATACAGAGCTTCAGGTGGGACTTTATCCTTCCTTAAATTCCAGGAAGAGATCGTCAGAGTCCTTCTGTTTCTAGACGGTGCTCCACCTCACCTTCCCAATCCAAATGCAGTAAGTCGGCTGCATGAGAGGTATTTGCCTTATGTCCCCCGGAGTACCCCTACCCAACGAGCCCCCCAAAGAAGATGTTGTGTCTGCAGCAAGTGCGGATATAGGCGCGACACCCGTTATTGCCCCTCCTGTCCTGACAATCCTGGTCTTTGCATTGGTGAATGTTTTGAACGCTACCACACACTAGTTGAGTATTAGCGTAGGGTACAGCACTGCACAGACTAGGCACACTTTCACTGGGTCTCCCAAGATGCCATCGTATTTTGAGAGACCCGAACCTGGAACTGGTTACAGTTACAAAAAAATAAAAAGAAGTGTAAAAAAATTATATTAATATATATATATATATATATATATATATATATATATATATATATATATATATATATATATATACACACACACACACACACACACACACACACACACACACATATATATATATATATTTGTTCTGCTCTTTTTTACTGTATTCTATTCTGCAACGTTTTATTGTTATTATGTTTTACGATGTTTGCTTTTCAGGTATGTAATTTTTTTTTATACTTTACTGTTTACTGGCTTGCATTGTTAACCATTTTTTGGTTTTCAGATACGCCAATCAGCTGCAGCACTGATTTATTTATCTTGACGGCAATACAATATGATACATAAATGACTCCGGCACTGTCGGAGGCGATTTCACCACCACAGTTAAAAACAAAATGGTGCATGTATGCCCATCATTAGAAGTGGGTGGATGAAGGGAGGTATTCTAATGGTGGGCATACCCACTGATCAATCTCTTTTTCGTTCAGCCCACAGGCTTCATGGAAAAAAAAAATAAAAATAAAGATTACAATATATGCCCAACAAAGACCAGCAACATACTGGCATGTTGCTGGACTTTGAGTGGCTATACCAGAATGAAGCCTGCGGGTTTAGGTATCATCGTGGTATTATTCTTTTCAGCCAGCGGTCGGCTTTCATGTAAAAGCAATCATAGCGGCTAACTCCCCCCTCCCACCATCTTCCATGGTTTTCTCTGGCTCACCTGTCCCAACAGGGAACCTGAGAATGCAGCCGGTGGTTCCGCCAGCTGACCATAGAGCAGCTGACCATAGAGCTGATCAGAGATCAGAATGGATCCAATCAACTCTATGGCTTAAGAAACAGGAAGCTGTGAGTATTTCATGACTTGGATTTCGCTGGATGTAAACAGCACCATTGGGAAATCAGGAAAGCATTTTATCACACCGATCTTGGTGTGGTCAGATGCTTTGAGGGCAGAGGCGAGATCTAGGGTCTAATAGACACCAATTTTTTTTTTTTTTTAATACAGTACCTGTCACTACCTATTGCCATCATAGGGGATATTTAAATTCCCTGAAATAACAATAAAAAAAAAAAAAAGGAAAAAAGTTAAAAAAAAATAAGATAAAAAAAGCAAAAGCACCCCTGTTGCACCATGCATGTGAGGTATCACCACGAAGGTCAGATCGAGGGCAGTTATTTTAGCAGTAGACCTTCTCTGTAAATCTAAAGTGGTAATCTGTAAAGGCTTTTAGAAACGTATGTAGTTAGTCGCCACTACAATTCTAAAGCATGTCGTGTTTGGTATCCATGTACTCGGCAAAAGATCATCTTTTATTTCATCAAACATTTGGGCAATATAGTGTGTTTTAGTGCATTAAAATGGAAAAAATGTGAATTTTGTAAAAAAAAAAAAGTGTGTTTGAAAAATCGCTGAGCAAATACGGTGTGAAAAAAAAATTAAACACCCACCATTTTAATCTTCAGGGCCTTTGCTTTAAAAAAAAAAAATATAATGTTTGGGGGTGCAAAGTAATTTTCTTGCAAAAAAAAAAAAAAAACATTCTTTTTTTTTTTTTGCACAAAGTTGTCACTAAATAACATATTGCTCAAACATGCCATGGGCATATGTGAAATTACACCAAAATACATTCTGTTGCTTCTCCTGAGTACAGGGATACCACATGTGTGAGACTTTTTGGGAGCCTAGCCGTGTACAGGACCCCGAAAACCAAGCACCGCCTTCAGACTTTCTAAGGGTGTAAATTTTTGATTTCACTCCTCACTGCCTATGACAGTTTCAGAGGCCATGGAATGCCCAGATAACACAACCCCCCCCCCCCCCCCCCCCCCAAATGACCCAATTTTGGAAAGTAGACACCCCAAGCTATTTGCTGAGAGGTATGGTGAGTATTTTGCAGATCTCGCTTTGTGTCACAAAGTTTTGAAGTTTGAAAAAAGAAAAAAAAATATATACATTTTTATTTTCTTTATTTTCAAAAACAAATGAGAGCTGCAAAATACTCACTATACCTCTCATGGGGTCATTTGGGAGGGGGGTTTGTGCCATCTTGGCATTTTATGGCCTTCAAAACTGTGATAGGTAGTGAGGAGTGAAATCAAAAATTGACACCCTTAGAAATCCTGGAGGAGAAGCAGCAGAATGTATTTGGGGTGTAATTCCACATATGCCCATGGCATGTGTGAGCAATATATAAAAAGGTTTGTAATTTTCCCGCAACTTGTGTCAAAATATAAAATATTTCCATGGACTCAACATGCCTGTCAGCAAATAGCTTGGGGTGTCTACTTTCCAAAATGGGGTAAATTTTTTGGGGGGGGGGGGTTTGTGCCATCTCTGCATTTTATGGCCTTCAAAACTGATAGGTAGTGAGGAGTGAGATCCCAAATTTACGCTCTTAGAAATCCCGAAGGCGGTGCTTGGTTTTCTGGGCCCCGTTCGTGGCTAGGCTTACAAAAAGTCCCACACATGAAAGTCCCACTCTGAAAAATGGCCAAGAAATCAAATTCTGCCAGGGTATGTAAACTTATGAGTATATATATATATATATATATATATACACACATACATACATATATATACATACATACACAGGAGCTACTTCCCACTGGTTGCTAGGACCGCTTAGTATCTAGTAACCAGTGACTTCACGTCAGCTAAGCTCCACCCACATCCTCCAGCTTCTGTTGCGGAAGGATGCCGGATTTTAGTCTCAGCGCTTAAGACTGAGATGAGGATGAAACTATGTGAGATCTAAGGGGTTCATACAGAGACGGGTCACATCCTCAGCTCTGAGGGGTTCATACTGTGACTTGCAGTCCATCACTTTGGAGGGGGGGGGGGGGCATTTCTTAGATCTCAGGGGTATTATTGGGGGGCATATTGGGACTTGTAGTCTATCACTAGTTGGAGATTTGGGGGGGGGCACATCCTCGGCTGAGGGGTGCATGCTGGGGCTTATAGTCCCTCACTTTTGGTGGGGTCACATTCTTAAATCTCAGGAGTTCATGCTGGGATAGTTTTGAGGGGGGGGGGGGGGGGTGAGGCCCTCAGCTCTGTGGTGCTCATACAGGGACTTGTCTGCACTGCTTGCATTTTAGTTCCTGGAGGCCATGGTGGTACAAGTCCCCCAGAGGCCCAGGAAGGCCACATTGTCCTCCCCCTACCTTTGTGATCATGGAAAACTTTGGGCTGTTTTCTCTGATCCATCACTCTGCCACCACTGGCTCTACTCCCCACCACCTAGCATTGCACTGCCCCTGGCTAGTACAATAATTAGACCCCTTTCACACTGGGGCCACCCTTGCGTTTGCTAAAACATTAAAAACGTCTGTTGCAGCGCCTACAAATCGCTTTTCAGGCGATTTGGCAGTGCTGCCCATACATTGCAATGGGCAGGGGGGGTTTTGGGTATCGCTCCCAAACCTCCCCAAAGATGCTGCTTGCTGGACTTTTTCTAACGTCCCGCAAGCTCACCGCCCCAGAGTGAAAGCACTCAGATGGTATGGGAGGCAGTTTTCATGTGTTATTTCTAGCACTAAAATGCCTAAAAAAAAACGTCTCAGTGAGAAAGGGGGCTCATGCAGTATTTTGTAGGTACAAAGACGGTATACTGTGTACAATTTACTGCTTCATGACTGCCCCATGCAGATATACTGCTGCAGGGTTACCACTTTGCACTGGATCACGTATCTGTTTTGTGATCAACGCTTCTGTATAGGGCATGCGCCCTCTGCCCTGGCTGTGCTTCGTTACAGCACATCTGCTCAGTGATTCACAATAGAGAGCTCTGCGTTGGTAAACACAGAGCGCTCCACTCTGGCAAGCAATCTTGACGTTTTTTTTATTGCCTGCAAAGCAGGGAGAAAACAACAAGATTGCTTAGTAAAAGCAGCACATATTACACATTAATAGGCACACAGTTAGCCCTTTGTTTGCCCCTAGAGGTTTACCCCTTCCCAGCCAGTGTCATTAGTACAGTGACAGTGCATAGTATCAGCCAGTATTGCTGTCAGTGTGAGTTAGTGTACTCCACCCCCCCCCCCCCCCCCCCCCCCCCCCATGCAGCATCAGTTAGGCCCCTTTCACACTGGGGGCTTTGCAGGCTCTACAGCACTAAAAATAGCGCCTGCAAGGCGCCCTGAAACAGCCACTGCTGTCTCTCCAGTGTGAAAGCCCAAGGGCTTTCATACTGGAGCGGTGCGCTTGAAGGACGGTCAAAAAAGTCCTGCAAGCCGCATCTTTGGAGCGCAGTAGAAGCAGTGTATTTACCGCTCCTAAATCGCCGCTTCTCATAGAAAACAATGGGGCAGCGCTGCAAACCCGCCTGCAAAGCGATGCTGCCGCAGCGCTTTTATCCATTTTTGGCCACTAGCGGGGGTTAAAACTGCCCCGCTAGCGGTCGAATAGTGCCGCTAAAACAACGGTAAAGCGGCACTAAATATAGCGCTGCTTTACCGCCAGTGCCCACAATGCTCCAGTGTGAAAGTAGCATTAGTGTCAGATTGTCCGCCACACTATCACAGTCCCACTATAAAGTTGCTGATTGCTGCCATTATATTAGTATAAAAAAAATGCAGTATATGTTCCATTGTTTGTAGTTGCTATAATTTTCAAAAAAAACAAATATACATTTATTGGGATTTTTTTCAACCAAAAGGACATGTAGCAGAATAAATTTTAGCCTAAATTTATGAAGAAATGTATTTATTATCATCATTAAAACAGTGATATGATGGGGGATGGGCGACAGGCAATGACGGGGCGGGGGAAGAGGGGTGACAGGCAATGACGGGGTGGGGGAAGGGGGAAGTGACACGCTATGACGGGGCGGGGGAAGGGGGAAGTGACACGCTATGACGGGGAGGGGGAAGGGGGGGTGACACGCTATGACAGGGAGGGGGAAGGGGGGGTGACACGCTATGACAGGGAGGGGGAAGGGGGGGTGACACGCTATGACGGGGAGGGGGAAGGGGGGGTGACACGCTATGACGGGGCGGGGGAAGGGGGGGTGACACGCTATGACGGGGCGGGGGAAGGGGGGTGACACGCTATGACGGGGCGGGGGAAGGGGGGGTGACACGCTATGACGGGGCGGGGGAAGGGGGGTGACACGCTAATGACGGGGCGGGGGAAGGGGGGGTGACACGCTATGACGGGGCGGGGGAAGGGGGGTGACACGCTAATGACGGGGCGGGGGAAGGGGGTGACACGCTATGACGGGGCGGGGGAAGGGGGGTAACACGCTATGACGGGGCGGGGGAAGGGGGGTGACACGCTATGACGGGGCGGGGGAAGGGGGGTGACACGCTATGACGGGGCGGGGGAAGGGGGTGACACGCTATGACGGGGCGGGGGAAGGGGGGGTGACACGCTATGACGGGGGAAGGGGGGTGACACGCTATGACGAGGGAAGGGGGGTGACACGCAATGATGGGTTACAAAAAATTCTGTGGGAAGACATGGGTGACAATGCTCTGGGGTTTGGAGGAGGGGACACAAAATGGTGAGTGGGGATGGTTGAAAAATAGCATTGAATTTGAATAGAAATAAATTAAAAGTAAAGAAAATAAATAATTTGCCAGTTGGTATAGATTATTAAAATCTAATCTAATCTAGAATTACTCTGTAGTATTTGTGCTGCTTGTACCACTCTATAGGTCAGCCTGGAGCCGATGAATAGAAGAATCTGAATGACAGTGCCGCTGCCATCAGATAAGACAGGGGGCGGAGCAGAGGTGGGGCTACATTCCAGAGCTCCAGATTCCCAATGGCAGTAAAAGGACATGGGAGGCGGAGCTACAGTCTACTCCATGGCTGGGACTCCCGTACTTCTCGCCACAGGGATGAAGTTCCAGTGGTGGGAACGCACACGCACGGGTGCCCCCTTGAGAGCGGCGCTGTAGAAGGCTCACCCATCTGGGAGAAGAACAGGAAGTGGGGAAAACGGACCACCAAAAAAAAAACATTTTAAAACTAAAACAAAAAAAGGAAAAAATGTGTATCCATATTACACTATTGTAAAGGAGCATACTTTTGGAAAAAAATGGGAGGGTTTAGTATCACTTTAAGGTAAAAAGCAACAAAAGAGGAGTCTCCATCTGATGGCCAAGCCCAACTGTCAGACTCATTTTAGTAGCAAGCAGTAATAGTGAAAACAAAATCCAATGTAGGCAACCTGTCCAACTTATCCAGAGGGGCAGGAGCTGTGTCCTTCAAAGAACAAAGGGAATAACTGTACAGTGAGAACACATACTTTTTTTTTTTAAACTTTTATTAAAGTACAAAGCTTGATTCATAGATCATGAGATCACTGGAATATCCACAAGTAGTACCAATTGAGAGGGTGCAGAACAACAATCAGACATCAATGTGTAAAGTCCTCCCCTATAATATGGGTGATAATATGAGTGTAGATGAAAATTCTGCAAAACTATGTAAAGCGGATGCGGTCAATGCAATACAAACTTAGGACACAGAGGACCGATAGAGAAAAGTCCACAAGGCACTCACTGCTCTGGTGGAATAAGAAAAAATAGGAAACAGAAGTTCATTGAGGCCGAGGGCATAGGCTCAAAAAATAGTCTATCAAATTCAGCTAGATTTATAGTTAAAATTCCACATATTCCTTGCAGGGGTCATCAAAGATAATCAGTCCTCAAACAGAAAAGGTAGTGACGAAATGCTCCCACACTCCTCTTGAGTGCTTTTGTCATATACCACTTCCTCCCAGTCTGCATATGGATCTCAGATATTCCAACCGCTCCCAAGCACCAAACGAGACGACACTTGCTTAGCTGCTCAACATGGACTGTTTTATTAGAACCAAACTGACAAGTATTTATATACAGTAGAAGAGGAGACCCCCCCCCCCCCTCCTGCTCATTTTACTCTAACAATACACCTGTAACAAATTAACATGAGCTAATTAACTAATACATTTAAGCAACCGATGTGACTCTGTGCCCATCAGGATTTCACTACAGGTCAGACTTGTCACAGAGCTTCACACATGTTAGATGCTAATATCATCAACTCCACAAGACAGCAGGAGCTCCATTAGGAGTCGGCCCATCTCCTACATTGTACAGAGGACAATGTGATCAGCTCTCTCAACTAACATCTTGAGTTCAACAAACTAAGAATAGTCTTTACATATATCCTGCATTGAATCTGACTAGCACAGATTATAGGGGGGTTCTCATTCACCCTGTGCCCTAGAGACACAGGGTGATTTACACATAAGAAGGTCCGGGGAAGCTGGACAAAGAGCCTCCAGAACTCTCCAGGGCAAGCTGAGTTCCACAAACCCCCGACCCAAAGTCACTCCTGTCACAGGTAGAATTTAGCTAAACCTTAATGTCCTTTACTACATTTAAGGAATATGTCAACCCAGAATTTCATATTCCTGATATGTGCCTTTTGTACCATGTACTTGTATGCAAATGTATCCTGTTCTCTTTGTATCGCTTCGTGTGTGAAACACCTGGTGTTCCTGCCAGTCACTACTCGCCTATTAAAAAATGACCATACTAAGCAGGAGAGCACAAAGTGGTCAGTTTTCTAGCTGTGCTAAGAAATCAATGGAAGATCAGTATGCTACTGCTCTCACAGCTTTCTAAGATCCTTATGCAGCTGAGAGCAGAGGTTATGTGTTCACTTCTAAAAAAAGAGAAAGGGGTATTTATAATGTTTTTATATGTACTGTATACGCAAATGTTTTGCCTTTCATTTCCATTTTAAACTAAATGGGTTGTTTTACAAGGTGAGGGTTTACATATACTTTAATGTATGTATGGCAATCTCTTTGGGATAAATTGCAGAGGACAGCAAATGTAATACATTCTCCTTATTGAGGTCGAAGGAGGAGACCCGTTAAAAAAATAAAAATTAAAAAAGTCTAGTTCTCAGAATCAGTTTATCCTTCAAAGAATGGGTAGCTTGCAGGAAAAAAGGTGCTACCTCCGACACCCTGAGGAAATGCCCAGAAGGAAGGCTGCCTTTTTGGACGAGGTATTTTTAATTTTTTTTTTTTTTACTTACCTGTAAAATTGCTTTCATGGAATACCGTACACAGGATCTTAGACTTAGCATGGATTATATGCAGCTGCCTTCAGGTGAAAAACAGTTTTGTAGCAAGCAATAGCAAGACCATAAACAGAGGGACCTGTATCCTGTACTGTACTTCCAGAATACGATTTTACAGGTTAGTTTAAAAAATAAATAAATACATTTCTCAATCGTACAGCGCAGGACGCAGGATCCTAATATTAACCATGAGAAATCCAAAAGCAGTCCAACCGAAGTATAGGCAACATGGTAACAAATGCCAACATGCCCAAGTAACAACAGGGCTAAGAAAATGACGTCAGATGAGGTCTGAACAATCATCTGGTAAAACATAAATGTGTGAACAAGAGACCAACTGGCAGCCTTGGAAACCTGAGAAACAGATGCCTGATGCTGAAAAAGTTGATAAAGTACCGTACTAATGGATTTGGTAGTGTGTGACTAACAGGGAAGGGAGAAACCCTATCCCTTTAGACTTAGGCCATCCGACCCTTTTCCCCTGCATCTATGATTTGACATGTGAGGCACTAGGTATCCCCAAAGGCAGAGCCGATCGGCCCTATAGGCACACTATGCAAGCTGCTTAGGGCCCCGCCGCTGTGGGGGGGGCCCCAAAGACCCAGCATCCCCCCTGCACCCCTGGCTGGCCGTTTAGAGTGCAATGGGGAGAGGTGGGAGGTGGTGGAAGGCGGGATGCTCTATGGTGCCTGAGTGGGCAGCGGGATCTCCCTGGGGTTTGTAGTACTCTCAGTGTATACAGTGGAGAGGAGAAGGGCCAGGCAGGTATCAGTTTCACTTTCACTCTGCTTGAACACTGTTGCTGATGCCCGGGTCAGAGGCCCCTCCCCTCTCCGCTGTATACTTTCGGAGATAGAACTACTAGCCCCAGGGAGATCCCCCTGCCTGTGGACACCATAGAGCTGCTGATCGCCGCCTCCCACCTTCACCAGCCAGGTACAGGGGAACCTCTGCAGGGGGGGGGGGGGGGGAGTCAGCTGTTTGGGGGCCAAAATGTAAGGAAGGGGGCCTCTGGGGACACTAATGTAAGAGGGGGGCTCTCTGGGGACACCAATGTAAGAGGGGGGCTCTCTGGGGACACTAATGTAAGGACGGGGCCTTCTGGGGACACTAATGTAAGGACGGGGCCCTCTGGGGACACTGCTGTAAGAGGGGGCCCACTGGGGACACTAATGTCAGAGGGGGGGGCTCTCTGGGGACCCTAATGTAAGAGGGAAGGCTCTCTGAGGACCCTGATGTAAGAGGGAAGGCTCTCTGAGGACACTGAAGTGTCTGTGACTGTGTGGCAATGGCAAATAGTTTACATAGCTCACGGCATCACGGGGTCAAGTAGAGGGCCCCTTAACCTCATTCTGTTCTATATTGTTGTACTTATTCTATTCTGTGCATGTGTTTTGTTTTTGTTTAAAGGAGGGAGGATTGTTTTGGGAGCACTGAAGTGTCGGGTGTGACTGTGTGGCAATGGCAAATAGTTTACATAGCTCACGGCATCACGGGTCAAGTAGAATTTTGCTTAGGGCCCCAGGGAGGTCAGGATCGGCACTGCCCAAAGGGGTACTCAAAACCTTCACTGCTACAGAGAAGGAAAGCATGAAGCCTTCAGTGCCAAGTACTGTAGGCTGCTGGAATCCAGGAAATGCCCAAGGATCACTGTGATATACCACGGGAGCTGGGAATGTATATTGCCAACTGGAGAAAACCTGCCAAGAGAAAGAAAATGGCTTGCACGTATGCCTTATGGCCAGGGAGATGGAGGCAGTGCAATTTTAAAAAGTGCCAGGCTCCTGCTCTATGACTGAGATTCCCCATTTAGAGCATCGTAAGGGGGCTACTTATAATGATATACCATTTTGATAGGGGTTGAAATAAATATGCTTAACTTTCAGCTTTTAAACAAAGCTGGTGTAAGTATATTTCTTAGAAAAACGGTTTGACCAGTGTTGACATATCAGCAGGACGCAGCTGTTATGTGGTTTTCTAACTCTGTACTTCACCAGAGGATATGGAGTGACTCAGGAGTTCTGTGGTCAAGTCAGCAGGTGTAAACTAACTGTCATACTCTAAACTTTGCCTTATATTTCCTGTTGCAAGCTAACCACCAGCACGTGACTGACCTTTGCCCCATATTCCATATTTCAACTGAAGACTGTCACGTGACAAGAAGTTGTTAATGTATGCACATGTGTATAAGTCTGATTGGTTTTTGGGAAAGCTGTCCCCTCCCTCTGCATTTCCCATAAAAGAGGAACGTATTGTCTATTAAATTTTGTAACCATTTCCACTTACAAACCCGTGTATGTGTATATGTGTTAACCACCGGTGAACTGGGATCTCCGCTCCTACCAATTCCTGGCCTAGGCACTTAGAATACAAGAAGAAAGACGTGTAGCCTTACAACTGGTGTTCAGAAGTCGGGATATCTTGTGACAGGTAAGTGATTTTGCCCTTTTTACCTTTTAAGGTGAATAGGTGTAAATGCTTACGCTGTCCAGATAATCGCCACGAATTTAGTTTAAAGAGGTTGTTGTGCCTTCGCGGAGGACTAGGCTGGTCCCCCGGGAGGTTAAAAGGACACGCAGGTAGTTACGTAGGTTATTTGGGTATTTAAAGAGGGTCTGACTAGGTTGGTCTGACTATAAAAAAACTATTGTAAAAGAGATTATTATTTTAATCACCGGGAAGTAGCAGATTACGCCCGTGATAAAAGGTTTGGTTGAGCGGACGCCCATTAAGTTTTTTGAGAAACAAAAAGTGCACTATAAAATTGAACAAATGTATGGTTTTATAATGATCATTTAAAATAATTCTGTTCATAAGATTTACAGTATAAGACCTATAGAAATAAGTATAAAGTTTTGTTTAAGATATATATATATATGTATATGTGAGACTTCTTTTTCCACAGAACAGCGTAAGTGCCTAAAAATTTTAAAGAATTGTATGTTGTATAAAGTATAAGAGTTTAATGACTTCGGAATACGAAGAACCTGATTGTAGCGATATAGCTCTATCTTGTCCACATTGTACCATAGGATTACTGTTTTTTAAAATAGAAAATAGGTGGGTTCTATTAACCAATAGACCAGGGGGCTATTCTTGTAGATTAGGGGTAAGAGGAATATATCCCACCACAAAGAAAGGAACCATAAATCAAGTACTAAGGGTAAACCTTCACAGTCCCATTAGTCCATCTGATTTGACGGACCAAGCAGTGATTACCCAAACGGGTTGTTATCACTTGTGCCCACATACTAGGCATACCCTGCCCACTTTGTTAGATGGGGAATTCTGCGGCCACCCCAGGATCAGACATAGGGATCCCGTGCCCGTATGAATATATTAAAAACAATCTACCTGGACCACAGGTGGAACCTTTCTGGGCTCAAGTCCAGGAAAGATGCCACCAGTTAGGTATTCATGATCCGGGACCACAAGGTCCTTGTTCAGAGGAAGATTGGAAGAAAGTTAGCAAAATTTGTCAGGCGCATAAGCATTCCTACCCCCCGGGTAAATCTAATGACCCCCAATACATGAAAGATTGTTATCACTCATGGAGCAAATGTTTAAAAGATTATAGAAAGAAATATGCTAAAAAGACTCCTGCAGTTAAAACAAATGTATCCGTCCCTACCTTTGAACCCCCTCCACCTTATGTCACTGTAAAAATGGACTCAGGAGAGCCTGGTCCTCGCCTCCAATTATATCCCTCACTAGAACCTCATGTCCTCGCAAGGAAACTCTATTGGTATAAATGGGACCCCTGTTACCCATCCCATCACTCCACCATTACCTGTGACCACTCCCGAGGGGCAACATTTGTGCGATCAGTCTTTTGCTGTGTTGGCCTCCTGTCCTGTATCCCTTATGGGAAGGGACCTGTTGTCCAGTCTAAATATCACTATTAAATTTGACAAAGAAGGGTCACTAACTGCAAGTTCCCCTTTCTGTGACCTGACTGGTCCTAAACGACACACACATAAAGGATTCTTTATGTTACTGCCCGCCACTTTAGAGACTCACAAGATCTGGGCAGAAAACAAAGGTAGCGTAGGATTTATCAACTGCACACCCTACACTCCCCAATTACGTCCAGATGCACAGCCACAATACCACAAACAGTATCCCTTGCCCCCAGAGAAAACCAATGGAATTGCACCACAGATTGAAGAATACATACGCTTAGGCATTTTGAAACCAGTAATCAGCCCCTGGAACACGCCCATTTACCCCGTAAAAAAGACCAGTGGCGAATGGAGGCTAGTCCAAGATCTAAGGGCAGTTAATAAACAAGTACTACCCCTCCCGCCCTTGGTATCTGATATAACATTCATTTTTTCATGCATACCTGCAGATTCCCTATGCTACACAGTGATTGATTTGGCAAACGCATTTTTTAGCATTCCTATTGCCGAAGAGGCTCAGCCCATATTTGCCTTCTCATGGGCCGGCGCGGGCCAGTTAACTTGGTCGCGTTTACCGCAAGGGTATGTAGACAGCCCCGCCGCCTTCTCCATGGTACTCAACGAGACTGTCAAGTCTTGGACTTCCGAGCATGGGTCGGTACTAATACAGTATGTGGACGACTTGCTCTTGTGCAGTCGTTCTGCTGAAGATTGTGCGGTCGATTCAACATTACTGTTAGAACATCTGGCCGAAGCCGGCCACCTAGCCTCAAGGAAAAAAATACAGTGGTGTCTACCACAAGTAGAATACCTAGGATGTATTCTGGACAAGGGGACAAGGCTAGTGTCCCCCAAACGTGCCGCAGCCTTACAAGCTCTCAGTCCTCCAAAAGACAAAGCAGCTTTGTTGTCATTTCTGGGCGCAATTGTATATTGCCGCCAGTGGATTCCTGACTGTTCTCATTATGATAGTATCCTACGAGAGGCTGCCGGGTCAAACGCCCCTAAATTGATAGACTGGACAGAAGACAAAAAAAATGCTTTTAATGCTCTTATTAAGAGTTTGTCCACCGCCCCCGCCCTGGGATTGGTAGATTATGGTAAAGCCTTCCAGTTGTACTGTGTAGTTTCAGGAAAATCTTTTGCTGCGGTACTTGCACAATCTCATGGCTCAGGGTATCGCCCAGTGTCATATTTATCTAGAAAACTCCCTATCCAAGTCCAGGGCATGCCGTCCTGTCTTCAGAATGTCGCTGCCTGTGCCATGTCTGCACAAGATGCCAACAAAATAGTATTGGGACACAAAATGACACTGTACACCACTCATTCAGTTACCCACCTCATACAGAATATGAACACACAACACATGACTTCCCAAAGACTCAGTGGATACGAGATCACTTTGTTAAATACTGACAACTTGGTACTTAAATATGTTCCGAATAGCAATCCAGTTGTACGTTTACTACATTCCATGTTACGTTTACCACACGAACCTGATCACACACATAATTGTGTAGAAAAAGTGGAACAAGTCACTTCACCAAGACCTGATCTTTCTGACATTCCAATTATAAATGCCGAAAAATGTTTTTGTAGATGGTAGTTGTTCCGTCCCTCTGACTCTACATTTTTAACTGGCTATGCTGTAGTTCAGTTGCCACATACAGTGTTAGAAGCAAAACCATTGCCCCCTGTTTCTGCCCAAGTAGCAGAACTAGAAGCTCTGACCAGAGCCTGTATTCTGTTCACAAACAAGGAAGTCAACATTTATACAGACAGCAGATATGCATTTGGAGTGGTACATGATTTTGGTGTGATATGGGCCAATAGAGGATTTAAAACAGCAGACAACAAACAGAGCAGATCCTTAATCTACTGCAAGCAATTCTGCTCCCTAAAAAGGTTGCTGTTATAAAAGTAAAAGCCCACTCATCAGACAATAGTATGGTATCAAAAGGAAATGCTTTCGCAGACAGAGAAGCAAAAAAGGCTGCTGCCAGTTCACCCAATTCACCAGCCCCTACCACAATCTTCTTTAAAGAGCACTTCTCATCCCCTGATTTCAAAACTGTTGTGGCCCAAATGCAGTCAATGGCCACAGATACAGATGTCCATTTCTGGGCAAATGAAGGTTTGACCAAAGACTCTGAAGGTCTTTGGACAAAAGAGGGGAAGATCCTGGGTATACCTGAAGCTAATTGTATCCTAATTTTATCCTACCTCCATGGCCCAGGACACATAGGATCCGCCCCTCTTGTAAATATATATTCAAAATCTTTTTGCACAAATAATTTACAAAAACAAACTAAGCTTCTAACTAGAAGCTGCTTAACTTGTGCCCAGAACAATGTTCAAGGAAAGAGACATGGCCTACATGGCCATCTACCTCCACCCTTGGGACCATTAACAGATTTACAAATAGACTTCACACACCTACCAAAGCAAAAGGGAAACTTGAGGTGCCTCTGCGTAATCGTTGACAAATGGTCAGCCTGGGTTGAGGCAATTCCCTGTACCGGAGAAACCGCAAATATAGCAGCGAGATGCTTGTTAAATTATTGGATCTGTAGGTTCGGGATACCCACAACCATATGGTCCGACAGAGGACCCGCATTTAGTTCCTCAGTGACCCAAGTTGTAGCCAAATCTCTGGGGATGCAATGGAAACTACATATTCCCTATCATCCCCAGAGTGCAGGAGTAGTAGAGAGAATGAACAGGAACATCAAAGACAAATTAAAAAAGGCTACAGGAGGTACTCTAAAAGGTTGGTTGGAACACTTACCTTCTGTCCTTTTTCAGATAAGAACCACCCCCCATTCTAGGACAGGATTGTCCCCTTTTGAAATTCTAATGGGAATCCCTGCAAATATAGAATTACCCCCATTAGACCCAAATTCTGACATTAACGTTTATTCCCAACAGGAAGTGTACGTGAAAAGTCTGGTAAGTATGCTTCATGAAATAAATGAACAAGTTTCTGTCACCTTTTTTCCTCTTTCAACAGAACCAACCCACCCCTTCATCCCAGGGGACAAAGTACTGATTAAGCAGCTGGCTCACAGGAAAAGAATTGGACCAATCTACTCCGGACCGTGGAAGGTGGAAAAGGTATCCAGGACCGCGGTACTGACGGACCTAGGCAACACCTGGATCCACGCCAGCCGACTGAAGAAGTGTCCCCAGCTCCCCCCAACTCCAGAGCCCTTAACAGTAACCGAGGATACACTCCCTTCAAGACAACAACAAAATCTACAAGATATTCAGGAAGGCATAGGACAAATCTCCCTGGAGGACACGATGATTTTACCTGGAAACTAAACAGAATCTTTCCATCATCAGGACAAGTGAAGAAGAAGAAGAATAGTGAATTTTGAGGACATTAGATATGATCATTTTGTTGAATCAGAATGATCAAAGAGAGGATTATAAGGGGGCTACTTATAATGATATACCATTTTGATAGGGGTTGAAATAAATATGCTTAACTTTCAGCTTTTAAACAAAGCTGGTGTAAGTATATTTCTTAGAAAAACGGTTTGACCAGTGTTGACATATCAGCAGGACGCAGCTGTTATGTGGTTTTCTAACTCTGTACTTCACCAGAGGATATGGAGTGACTCAGGAGTTCTGTGGTCAAGTCAGCAGGTGTAAACTAACTGTCATACTCTAAACTTTGCCTTATATTTCCTGTTGCAAGCTAACCACCAGCACGTGACTGACCTTTGCCCCATATTCCATATTTCAACTGAAGACTGTCACGTGACAAGAAGTTGTTAATGTATGCACATGTGTATAAGTCTGATTGGTTTTTGGGAAAGCTGTCCCCTCCCTCTGCATTTCCCATAAAAGAGGAACGTATTGTCTATTAAATTTTGTAACCATTTCCACTTACAAACCCGTGTATGTGTATATGTGTTAACCACCGGTGAACTGGGATCTCCGCTCCTACCAATTCCTGGCCTAGGCACTTAGAATACAAGAAGAAAGACGTGTAGCCTTACAGAGGTTATGTGTTCACTTCTAAAAAAAGAGAAAGGGGTATTTATAATGTTTTTATATGTACTGTATACGCAAATGTTTTGCCTTTCATTTCCATTTTAAACTAAATGGGTTGTTTTACAAGGTGAGGGTTTACATATACTTTAATGTATGTATGGCAATCTCTTTGGGATAAATTGCAGAGGACAGCAAATGTAATACATTCTCCTTATTGAGGTCGAAGGAGGAGACCCGTTAAAAAAATAAAAATTAAAAAAGTCTAGTTCTCAGAATCAGTTTATCCTTCAAAGAATGGGTAGCTTGCAGGAAAAAAGGTGCTACCTCCGACACCCTGAGGAAATGCCCAGAAGGAAGGCTGCCTTTTTGGACGAGGTATTTTTAATTTTTTTTTTTTTTTTACTTACCTGTAAAATTGCTTTCATGGAATACCGTACACAGGATCTTAGACTTAGCATGGATTATATGCAGCTGCCTTCAGGTGAAAAACAGTTTTGTAGCAAGCAATAGCAAGACCATAAACAGAGGGACCTGTATCCTGTACTGTACTTCCAGAATACGATTTTACAGGTTAGTTTAAAAAATAAATAAATACATTTCTCAATCGTACAGCGCAGGACGCAGGATCCTAATATTAACCATGAGAAATCCAAAAGCAGTCCAACCGAAGTATAGGCAACATGGTAACAAATGCCAACATGCCCAAGTAACAACAGGGCTAAGAAAATGACGTCAGATGAGGTCTGAACAATCATCTGGTAAAACATAAATGTGTGAACAAGAGACCAACTGGCAGCCTTGGAAACCTGAGAAACAGATGCCTGATGCTGAAAAAGTTGATAAAGTACCGTACTAATGGATTTGGTAGTGTGTGACTAACAGGGAAGGGAGAAACCCTATCCCTTTAGACTTAGGCCATCCGACCCTTTTCCCCTGCATCTATGATTTGACATGTGAGGCACTAGGTATCCCCAAAGGCAGAGCCGATCGGCCCTATAGGCACACTATGCAAGCTGCTTAGGGCCCCGCCGCTGTGGGGGGGGCCCCAAAGACCCAGCATCCCCCCTGCACCCCTGGCTGGCCGTTTAGAGTGCAATGGGGAGAGGTGGGAGGTGGTGGAAGGCGGGATGCTCTATGGTGCCTGAGTGGGCAGCGGGATCTCCCTGGGGTTTGTAGTACTCTCAGTGTATACAGTGGAGAGGAGAAGGGCCAGGCAGGTATCAGTTTCACTTTCACTCTGCTTGAACACTGTTGCTGATGCCCGGGTCAGAGGCCCCTCCCCTCTCCGCTGTATACTTTCGGAGATAGAACTACTAGCCCCAGGGAGATCCCCCTGCCTGTGGACACCATAGAGCTGCTGATCGCCGCCTCCCACCTTCACCAGCCAGGTACAGGGGAACCTCTGCAGGGGGGGGGGGGGGGGGGGGAGTCAGCTGTTTGGGGGCCAAAATGTAAGGAAGGGGGCCTCTGGGGACACTAATGTAAGAGGGGGGCTCTCTGGGGACACCAATGTAAGAGGGGGGCTCTCTGGGGACACTAATGTAAGGACGGGGCCTTCTGGGGACACTAATGTAAGGACGGGGCCCTCTGGGGACACTGCTGTAAGAGGGGGCCCACTGGGGACACTAATGTCAGAGGGGGGGGGGGCTCTCTGGGGACCCTAATGTAAGAGGGAAGGCTCTCTGAGGACCCTGATGTAAGGAGGGGCTCTCTGAGAACCTCATTCTGTTCTATATTGTTGTACTTATTCTCTGAGTGTTTTGTTTAAAGGAGGGAGGATTGTTTTGGGAGCACTGAAGTGTCGGGTGTGACTGTGTGGCAATGGCAAATAGTTTACATAGCTCACGGCATCACGGGTCAAGTAGAGGGCCCCTTAGCAGAATTTTGCTTAGGGCCCCAGGGAGGTCAGGATCGGCACTGCCCAAAGGGGTACTCAAAACCTTCACTGCTACAGAGAAGGAAAGCATGAAGCCTTCAGTGCCAAGTACTGTAGGCTGCTGGAATCCAGGAAATGCCCAAGGATCACTGTGATATACCACGGGAGCTGGGAATGTATATTGCCAACTGGAGAAAACCTGCCAAGAGAAAGAAAATGGCTTGCACGTATGCCTTATGGCCAGGGAGATGGAGGCAGTGCAATTTTAAAAAGTGCCAGGCTCCTGCTCTATGACTGAGATTCCCCATTTAGAGCATCGTAGCCGGTGCTCGCTAATAGACACCAGAGATCAGAGCACTAACACAATGGGACCAGAAGGGACACAAAGTCCACCTTACTGTAGCAGATATCTTTAAACCAGAAAAAGAATGACAGACCAGCCCAATCTTGGCTTTGCCCTCCACGATTGAATACACACCCCCAAGTAGGGGTCTTTAGGGACAGGACTTAGCTGCTGCCAATGGACCACAGTCCTAGAGGGTGAGGATGTCCCTTTTTGTGAATAGAGCTTCTGGGTAGGCTTGGAGAGTTTTGGGGTCCAAGGCTTGCAACATAAAAAGAAGAATGGACTTACATTTGACTTAGAATCTGAATCCTGGAAGAAGCAAAAAGACCCCTTTTGGTGAGAAGCGGTAGTAAGCCAAAGTAGTAAGCTTAGACTGTTTGTGAGGCAGAAGAAACCCTGTCAACTTCTCTGATCATTTTATCAAAGTTTTTATTATTAACAGGCATTCACCATTGAAACACATACTTAACATAGTAAATACAGGCTCAGCAAACCAAGCCTTTAACCACAAGATTCACGTGTTCAGATAGCAGTGTCCCCCTAAAGACCTGCAAATAATATTCTAGAGGGTATCAACATAAAAATAGCAGCACCACAGACATGAGTTGCAATTGTTCTGGGAGATCAGGGATCTCATGGTGAGAATCATGTTCTCTATTTGTCCAGTCCTAATAGCTACAGCCTGACAAATAGACATGGCCAAAATGGCCAGTTGTAAGGCAAGACCTGTGAGAGCAAAGTTTGCTTTCAATAAGGTTTCAAAGCACTGAGATGGCAGGATCCACTTTTTTTTTTTCAACAGACTATTTTTTCATAAATTCCAGTTGTGGATAAATATCTAGGTAGGATCTGGTCAAGCATATTACGTTATTTTACGTGCACAGAGGAAAAGAATACTTTTGACTTGTCATTAAATTTCATATCTTGGCCCAAAGTACAGGACACAGGCTGGATATTCCTAAAAACCCTAAATAATAGTCTGCTACCTTCAGGTGATCGAACGCTGGCAAAGCCCCCCCAAACCTACCCTCAGGTTTTTTTTTAGCAAGCAATGCAATGCTAAATAAAACAGGAACAGAGGGGTGGTTGTCCCATGTCCTGCACTGTACCCAATGATATAGAATTTGCAGGCAAGTCAATGTTCCGCTCATCTTAACCACTTCAGCCCTGGACCAATTGGCAGCCAAAGGACCAGGCCCCTTTTTGCGATTCGGCACTGCGTCGCTTTAACTGACAATTGCGCGGTCGTGCGACGTGGCTCCAAAACAAAATTGGCGTCCTTTTTTTCCCACAAATAGAGCTTTCTTTTGGTGGTATTTGATCACCCCTGCGGTTTTTATTTTTTGCACTATAAACAAAAATAGAGTGACAATTTTGAAAAAAATGCAATATTTTTTGCTTTTTGCTATAATAAATATCCCCAAAAAATATATAAAAAAACTTTTTTTTTCCTCAGTTTAGGCCGATACGTATTCTTCTACATATTTTTGGTAAAAAAATTTAGCAATTAGCGATTATTGATTGGTTTGCGCAAAAGTTATAGCGTTTACAAAATAGGGGATAGTTCTATAGCATTTTTATTAATATTTTTTTTCTTACTAGTAATGGCGGCGATCAGCGATTTTTATTGTGACTTCGACATTATGGCGGACACATCGGACATTTTTGACACATTTTTGGGACCATTGTCATTTATACAGCAACCAATGCTATTTAAATGCATTGATTTCTGTATAAATGACAGTTGTAGTGAAAGAGTTAACCACTAGGGGGAGGGGAGGGGTTATGGGCTCTGACGTGTGTGTGTTTTTTACATTAGGGGGCGGGGCTGACGTCTGACAACATTGATTGGCTTTCCCAATGACCGGGAACAGCCAATCAACGACAGGCAGAGTAGGAAGCGCGGGGAGAGGTTTCCCCGTTCTTCAGCTCCGTAACCCGATCGCGGGACACCAGCGGCGATCGGGTCCGCTGGTCCCGTGGCCGGGGTCACGGAGCTCCCCGGAGCTCCCGACCGGGCAGGCATTTAAAGGGCCACGTACAGGTACGTGGTTTTGCCTGCCCGTGCCATTCTGCTAACGCATATATGCAGTGGGTGGTCGGGAAGCGGTTAATCATATTGTACAAGACACAGGCTGGATATTCAAATATCCTGGGATGTCCCTAAGCAATGAATAAAAAGGGTGGGAAAACATTATTGTGCTGTCTTGTGTGTCCTCCATGTCAACTTCTTCTAAATCAGGTATTTTCTCTTCCTACTCAGGTAGAGAAGATGGAGATGAGGCCTAGTACTTTTAGGGCTCAGGACATGGATGGCTGTATTAAACTGTTAGTGGTCTCAAAACTATTGACATAGTTGCAGAAAACTCTGCCTTGGTCAGGTAGGCCACTTGTTGCTTGCCTTTGATGCTAAAAAGGTAGTGCCTGAGAACCTTATAAGGGCTCTAGGGGAAAGGGGTAGTAATAGTGCGACCTGTGTTGTGATATAACACCTTGTAATTCACTCAAACTAAGCTCTGAATCATGTAATTTTACTACTCAAAGTTTGAACGTTTAAACACTTCATAGTGAATAAAGTCAAACACATTCCAAGTTTCTTGATAGTTTTAAGATAAAAATGAATACTATTCAGGAGACATTAATAAATGTACTGCAAGCAGTAGAGATATTAAAAGTGTTTGCTACCAAAAAATAAATAAAAATAGACTGTTCCCTAAAAGCATACATAACAGCACAGTGCTTGTGTTGCATAATTTGACCCCCCTGTATAACCTAAAATACCTGGATGATCCTGCCTGGTTCTGCCCTCCCCCTCTGTAAACTGACCACGGTTTATCATGGCTGCTGAGCCCTGACACTGTGGTCAGTTTACGTGCCTGTCATTCACAGCCCTGCTCTGTCGTCCTCTCTCCCCCACTCCCCCCTTCTTTGCCTGTCAGCTTGAGATATTGCTGGCCTCTCCCCTCCTGCTGCTAAAAAGTATATTATATTAATCCCCTGTTAAATAACGATGTGTGTCTGCGCTATATACAGCCGTGGCCAAAGGTTTTGAGAATGACACAAATATTCATTTTCACAAAGTCTGCTGCTAAGTGTTTTTAGATCTTTTTGTCAGGTTTTACTATGGTATACTGAAGTATAATTACAAGCATTTTATAAGTGTCAAAGTCTTTTATTGACAATTGCATTAAGTTTATGCAGAGTCAATATTTGCAGTGTTGACCCTTCTTTTTCAAAACCTCTGCAATTCGCCGTGACATGCTGTCAATCAACTTCTGGGCCACATCCTGACTGATGGCAGCCCATTCTTGAATTCGGCTAGCCGAAACTAGACTGAAGAAAGGCCAACCTACAAGTGAGAGTTTTCCATGGGACTTGCTTCCTGCCTTACGCACTAGGTCTCAGTAACTTCACCTGAGGAAGTCACTGAGATGTAACATGTAAGGTGGATTTGGCAGAAATGTCACTACACTGAAAAAGGAGGAGCAGCGATATGTATCTATCAGTATACACACTACAGAAACACCATCTCCTTCCCTTGTGACATGCATGGATGATTATTTTAATATGCGAGTGTTCATTTGTTTCAACCTTTTAATAAAATAACTTTTATGGAGAACACTATGATCCCCATTCTTGTGTTTGCTTCAGAGCTCTGGTATCATGGCTGCACAGGGGGGATGGACTATGGCCCCCGAACCTGTATAGCACCCTGCGACTAACCAAACACACTGCACTTTCTACCAAGGTGAGTGCCTAATGCAGGATCCAATGCCTAAAGCAAATATTACAGGCCAGCCCAACATAGTGGGGTCCTGGCACAGACCCCAAAGAATAAACTAAGGGTTATCAATCTGAAAATACTTCCCCAGAGAATAGGTCCATCACCTAAAGACTCTAGCAAAAAAACTAAAGGCTCACAAAGTGGGTAAGGTAATTTGTGTACACTCTATGGGCAGCCTTAGCAATTTTTTTTGCGAGGGTCCAATCACTTGAAGGTAGCCTGCTGTGACATTGCGAGGCACTGCCACGGTAACAGTTTAGCAATTGGGTATAAAAAGGACATAAGATTCTCAAATCAGTTGGAGAAGCAGGTTTATTGAAAACGAAGAAAGATGTGCTCTCTTGTCGCCAGACTTGGTAGTTCCAGAATCAAAAAAATAAGGGCACACAGGCATAGTGCTTTATCCTCAATACAAGTCTTTACTAAATAAAAAAGGTAATTATTATACTCAAACGCATGTGTCACAGCTTAACCACTTGCCGACCAGCTCCTGTAGATACAAGTCTGCAGTTTGAAGATGGATATCTTGGCAACGGCAGCAGCTGCTGCCACAACCGAGATATCCATCTTTTCAGGAGCTGCTCCTCTTTATGACAATAGTGGTCTCGGCGGCGGAGTCGCCGCAAGATCACCGATGTCAGCGGCGGGAGAGGTGCCACCCCCCTCCCACCGCTCTCCAACGCCCTTCACCGCTTACAGGAGCCTTCAGTAGCGGCGGAGGCGATCGGGTCCTGTCACTTCCTTGGTATGGAGACAAGTGAGGCTAAGATGGCCCCCGCCCGTCTCTATACCATAGGAGGGCAGAAGCAAAGTCAAAACGTCACTTCCGCCCATACTTCTTAAAGCCATATTTTTTCAATGTAATTTTTTCAAATGACAATTTTTTTTATTTTTTTTTTTGCATTTTAGTCCAAATATATGAGATCTGATGACTATTTGACCCCAAAAAAAAATATGAGATCCAATTACTTTTTGACCCCAGATCTCATATTTAAAAAGAACCTGTCATGCTTTTTTTTCCCCCATTACAAGGGATGTTTACATTCCTTGTAATAGGAATAAAAGTGACACGATTTTTTTTTTTAAAACAGTGAAAAAAATAAATAAAATCAATTAAAATAAATAAGGAAAAAAAAAAAAATGTTTTAAAGCGCCCCATCCTGACCAGCTCGCGCAAATACACGAGTAGCGCCCGCATATGAAAACGGTGGTCAAACCACACATGAGGTATCGGTGCAATCGGTAGAGTGAGAGCAAGCCCTAGACCTTCTCTGTAACGCAAAACATGCAACCTGTAGAATTTTTTTAAATGTCGCCTATGGAGATTTTTGAGGGTAAAAGTTTGACGCCATTCCACGAGCGGGCGCAATTTTGAAGCGTGCCATGTTGGGTATCGATTTACTTGGCGTAACATTATTTTTCACAATATAAAAAAAATTCGACTAACTTTACTGTGGTCTTATTTTATTAAAAAAAGTGAATTTTTTCCAAAAAAAGTGCGCAAATACAGTGTGAAAAAAAGTATTGCAATGACTAGCATTTTATTATCTAGGGTGTTAGAAAAAACAATATATAATGTTTGGGGGTTCTAAGTAATTTTCTAGCAAAAAAAAAAAAAACAGTTTTAAACATGTAAACACCTAAATTCCAAAACGAGGCTAGTCCTTAAAGAGGAGTGGCACCTAAAAAAAAAAAAAAAAATTAAAAGTCAGCAGCTACAAATACTGCAGCTGCTGACTTTTAATAAATGGACACTTACCTGTTCCTGGGTGCCCGCGATGTCGGCAACAGATGACGAGCAAGCGCTCGTCTCTCGGCTGCCCCCGTCGCCATCCTCTGTCAGGGAATCAGGAAGTGAAGCGTTGCGGCTTCACTGCATGGTTCCCTACTGCGCATGCGTGAGTCGCGCTGCGCGACTTCAATGGCTCCCTTTGTGTCCTGGGAACTGTGCGTTTTTCCAGAACACAACGAGGGGGGGGGGGGCATCTGCGGCTAGCCGGAACCAGTCTTGTAGAGCGGGAGAATTATCGTTTGATCTCTGGAGTTAATCCCCTTTTAAATACATGCTAATATTCTGTTTGCTTTGTTAGCAGCAGCCTGGCATGGCATGCCACTGCTGAACCTATCATGGTCCCATCAGAGAACCCTGGGGGACCCACCCCTGACCATTCCAGTGTAGCCAGTTTTCAATCCATGTACTCACCTCGTTCCAACGGACCTTATTTTGAACAGTAATCGTTTATGGGGAACTGCGACAAATGCTTTTGCAAAATCCAGATACACCACATCTACGGGCCTTCCTTTATCTAGATGGCAACTCACCTCCTCATAGAAGGTTAATAGATTGGTTTGGCAAGAACGATTCTTCATAAATCCATGCCGATTACTGCTAATGATACTGTTTTCATTACTAAAATCTTGTATATAGTCCCTTATCATCCCCTCCAAGAGCTTGCATACCGTTGGTGTTAGGCTAACTGGTCTGTAATTCCCTATCATTTGAGACACTAACAAGCCAGAAAAGTACAAATACCCCCCAAAATGACCCCTTTTTGTAAAGTAGATATTCCAAGGTATTTAGTAAGAGGCATGGTGAGTTTTTTCACGCTGTAATTTTTTCCAACAATTCTTTGCAAAATTAAGATCCCCCCACAAAATTGTCATATTAACAGGTTATTTCTCTCACATGGCATGTGCATACAACAAAATACATTCTGCTACTCTTCAATATGGCAATACCACATGTTTGATACTTACACAGCCACATACAGAGTCCCAACTTTCAGGGGGCATTGTCACGAATACTAGGAACATAAATTACACATATAATTTCCTCACAGATGTGGCACTGCTAGGCTCTGATGGGGCACTCCTTGGCACTGCTCCACACTCAAGCAGCCTCATGCTGCAGCTTCAGCCTCCTCTCCTTACACGATTGGTGTGAGCAGAGAGAGAACCGGAGAGGACGCTGGTTTGCTGACAGTGATTGCTGAGTCCCGTGTGCGTGCCATAGGAGGACGTCATTGTCAGAATTATCCGACTGCGCTGTAGTAGTCAGTTGGCTATGGCCCGGTCAGTAAGCGATTAAGAAGGGTGCCGCACCCATGCTTTAGCAGAAGTGAGGGACTACTATGGATGCAAGGGCCTGGTCAGGTTGTAGTTCAAATTACTGCAGGCAGCTCTCAGAGTGCCGAACATTGCAGAAGCGGTAAGCAACATACATGCTAGGATTGCTGTCAACATGTCTGAGAGGTCCTGTCTGCTTCCTGCTGACAGCATTGAAGCTGAACTCAAAAAATTAGGCTGGGTACACATGTAAAGTTTTTTTTGGTTCAAACCAATGGACTGAAAAAAAAAAAAAAAAGACGATGAGGTCCCCGTAATAACTAAGCGATGTTAGTGCGGCAATCTACTCCACAGAGCTATTGTGTTCTGACACAGAAACGCATAGGATGTTGGTTTCCAACATGCTCATTCATGAGGCTGGCTTCTGTCAGACAGGAAGCTGTACAAACGGACCGAAAGTCGCCCGGTTTTTGTTGTCTGTTTTCGGCCCATGTGTACCCAGCCTTCACAGTTGTACTGAAAAGTAAAAAAATGTTGCGCTAAAGTGCTGATATAGTCATATGAATACCCACAATAGCACTAAAACTTATTAACACAAGTAAAATTGTGAAAATTTGTTAAATACATAAATATGGTTGCTCATTAACATGTAAACAAGAAAATGGCAAGTATAGCTTATAGGTAGGACTATAAGATAGTGAATAATCTAAACGCAAGTTTACTGTGCGTGATCCTGTTACGGATGTGAAGTGGACCAATAATAGTGGATGATTCCATTGTTTGATCATATACAGTATTGAACATAAAAAAAAAAAAAAAAAGTGAACAAGTGCTTATGAGTAGAAATTGAAATAAATGCACATGTGTGTGCAGAATAAATGAAGGGTGAAGTCCTTAAATAAAATACAAGTCCTTATGCAGGGTGAAGTCCAAAACGGTGAACAAATTCTTGTGATCGTCCAGCGATACTGGAAAGTGCACACAGTGAGATGGTGATAATCTGTTGGCATTAACGCCTATAGGAATGAGGCTTACCAGAACTCATAGACTTGGGAAGGCGTATGCCTCGTAAGTTGTGATAGGCTTAATGGTAAAGGACTGGTGGTTCTCTACTCCACGGATTGTCTCCAGAAGCTTCACTCCGTATGGTGTTTAAGCACAAGTATAGAGAGATGGCAGCGGGAAAGGAATAGGCATCAGTATTCCACGTAGTCAAATGCATTCATATATAACAGACCATGGTAGAATAAAATGGGAACTTGCATAGTGCAATATCGTTAAAAAATATATTTTAATGCTTTAAAAGTGGATTAAGAACACTCACATTTGAGCAGAAAGATTCAGGCTTGTATTAAGATTGGTAGTAGCATAATGCGCTTCGTCCCCAAAGACGTCATCTGGGGTATGAACCACTAGCACCAGCAGCACGCTTAAATAGAAAATGTGACCCCAAACTGAATTGCAGGTGCGTGGACCGAAAAATGAACGTCACTTCCGGTCTGGCGGTAATTTTTTAAAAGAGATAAGTCACTATGGTAATTAAATAGTGATTGTTATTGGTGCGGTATTGATTCCTTTAAATGGAAAAGTAAAAAGCAAAAGTTAGTTGGTCTCATGTTGGCGGAGCGACGTCACCGCCGCTCTGTCCATGCGATGGCCTGGTAAACACCAAGCCTCGCGATGGATCAGGAGTGAGCGGCCGTGATAGGGCAGCGTGGTAACAGTACACCACCGCAACGTTATGACGCCATTACCGCTCCGTCCATGCGTCGGTTTGGAAAACACAAAGGCTCGCTATGGATCGGGAGCGGGCGGCCGTATTAGGGCAACATGACGTCACAGCGTGGCAATAGTAAAAACCAAGACTCGCTGCGGCCTAGGGGCGAACAGCTGTATGGACAGCATCATCTCCAACCAAGCCATGTGACTACTGGACGGAACCTGCATTGCTGACACGCAAATGGAGGTCCCGGAAGCCATCATTGCTGCAACTGTTTTATGGGGACATGAAGGAAAATTTGATTTTAAATACAAGCAAAAGTGAAAAATTCCTTTTTGGATGTTTAAATACAAGGCGATGTATAGAAAAGTTTATGTTAAAATATTATTGCAGACAGCAGTTTTTTATGAATGGGCCAGAATGGGATCACATGCAAAAGAGCAAACAGTATAAATAATTACCTTACAAATAAAATATATGGTAATGAAAGGTAAAGAACGATAAGAGATCAAAGTTAAAACATATATAAGCAACACATAAATAAGGTTTAAGAGTGATAAAAAGATTAAAATCATTCCTATCTTTATGTTGTTAATTGCTAATCAGTAAGGACATATGTTTAAAATGTCATTATTGTATAATTATTGTTTAACATGTAGAGGTGAAATACATGTACTATTAAAAACAAACATGCAGATACTAGTTTATTGGTATGAATGGGCAAAAATATTTTGATCTACAGGGGGTCCCCGGGTTACAAAAAAAGATAGGGACTGTAGGTTTGTTCTTAAGTTGAATCTGTTTGTAAGTCAGAACAGGTAAATTTTGTAAGTGTAGCTCCAGCCAAAAAATCTATTTTTAAGCTTTTTGGAGCTTTTTCTACCCAATGACAATTGGATTTTGAAAATTTTGGGTTGTTAGGGAAACATGGACTGGTGATAAAGTATCAGTGGAGACACCTTTTTCCCATATTAACTCTTACAGGAGTGACTTTCCCTTCCTAGGGGTAGATTTCCTCTCACTTCCTGTTGTCTCCCTCCGTTTGTAAGTAGGGGTCGTTTGTAAGTCGGGGACCCCCTGTATTGGTATATATGTATCTGTATATGGTATAGAAGCATCATGCTTTATTGATAAACGCATTGATGTCCCATTCCATGTTCATACCTAATGGAAAGTGGGACTGTAGCTGATAAATCCAGAACGTTTCTAATTTAGAAACTCCTCTGGTTTTAGCTCCTCCCCTCCAAGGTGCTGTAAATTTATCAATGATCAGAAATTGTGTGCCTCTAGGGTCTCGATTATGAAACTGGGGATAATGCCTCGGAACAGTATGCTCAATACTCCCACTTTTGATTTTGGTAATATGTTCAGAAACCCTTGTGGTAAAGGAACGTATAGTTCGTCCCACATATTGTTCCCACTCTCCATTAGGTATGAACGTGGAATGGGACATCAATGCGTTTATCAATAAAGCATGATGTCTCTATACCATATACAGATACATATATACCAATAGATCAAAATATTTTTGCCCATTCATACCAATGAACTAGTATCTGCATGTTTGTTTTTAATAGTACATGTATTTCACCTCTACATGTTAAACAATAATTATACAATAATGTAATTTTAAACATATGTCCTTACCGATTAGCAATTAACATAAAGATGGGAATGATTTTAATAATCTTATCACTCTTAAACGTTATTTATGTGTTGCTTATATATGTTTTAACTTTGATCTCTTATCGTTCTTTACCTTTCATTACCATATTTTTGTAAGGTAATTATTTATAATGTTTGCTCTTTTGAATGTGATCCCATTCATAAAAAACGGTGTCTACAGTAATATTTTACCATAAACTTTTCTATATATCGCCTTCTATTTAAACATCCAAAAAGGAATTTTTCACTTTCACTTGCATTTAAAATCTAATTTTCGTTCATGTCCCCATAAAACAGTTGCAACAATGATGGCTTCCGGGACCTCCATTTGCATGTCAGCAATGCAGGTTCCGTCCAGTAGTCACATGGCTTGGTTGGAGATGACGCTGTCCATACAGCGGTTCGCCCCTAGTCCACAGCGAGGCTTGGTTTTTACAATTGCCACGCTGGGACCGTATAGTGGCGACACTAACGTCATGTTGTCCTAATATGGCCGCTCGCTCCTGTTTACCAGGCTGTCGCATGGACGGAGCGGTGGTGACGTTGCTCCGCCAACATGAGACCAACAAGGACGCCCTAGCGTCCATTGATTCGGAGCAAATAAGTAACTAATTTTTGCTTTTTACTTTTCCATTTAAAGGAATCAATACCGCACCAATGACAATCACTATTTAATCTACCACAGTGACTTATGTCTTTTAAAAAATTACAGCCGGACCGGAAGTGACGCTCATTTCCGGTCCACGCACCTGCAATTCAGTTTGGGGTCACATTTTCTATTTAAGCATGCTGCTGGTGCTAGTGGTCCATACCCCAGATGACGTCTTAGAGGACGAAACGCGGCGGAGATCCACAGCAACAGCATTACGCTACTACCAATCTTAATACAAGCCTGAATCTTTCTTTTCAAATGTGAGTGTTCTTAATCCACTTTTAAAGCATTAAAATATATATTTTTAATGGTATTACACTATGCAAGTTCCCTTTTCTACCATGGTCTGTTATATATGAATGCGTCTGAACACGTGGAATACTGATGCCCATTCCTTGCCTGCTGCCATATCTCTATACTTGTGCTTAAACGCCATACGGAATGAAGCTTCTGGAGACAATCCGTGGAGTAGAGAACCACCAGTCCTTTACCATTAAGTCGTTGATGCCGACATATTATCCCCATCTCACTGTGTGCACTTTCCAGTATCGCTGGATTATCACAAGAATTTGTTAACCGTTTTAATGGACTTCACCCTGCATAAGGACTTATATTTTATTTAAGGACTTCACCCTTCATTTATTCTGCACACACATATGCATTTATTTCAATTGCTACTCATAAGCACTTGTTCACTTTTTTTCGCTATCTTATAGTCCTACCTATAAGCTATACTTACCATTTTCTTGTTTTCATGTTTATGAGCAACCATATTTATGCATTTAATGAATTTTCACAATTTTACTTTTAGCGCTATTGTGGGTATTCATATGACTATACATGCACATCAGCACTTGAGCGCAAAATTTTTTCACTTTTCAATTTTTCCTCTCACCGATAGTTTTTCGGCAATGTTTGCTGCTCCTTCTACATATTAATTTTCAGTTACAGTGTATTTTTTTTCCCAATTTTTTCACAGTTGTACTGACTGACTGATGCACTGTGCTGAAACGGCTTACAGTGATTTCACTTCATGCTGCGAGCGTCTCGCACTGAATTAAAAGCTGCAGGATTTTAGATTGAGCTCACACCATTTCCTTTTTCTACCTTTTTACCTTGAAATAATGTTCAGGTCTCAGAGAAAATCCTGCTAAAATGATTACACAATGGTGGTAGTGAAAGAATGGCCCCTTTAAACTGTTATACTGATGGCATGTGGAAGAACATCTATTAAAATGTTGCTTAAGGTAGTGCCCTCATACATTGGAGGACAGGCAGAAGAATGAAAAGAACGACCCCTTAGAGACAAATCTGATTAGTGTCAGTGGTCACTTATTTAAAAAACAAAAGAAGCTTCACTGATCCCATGTCCCTCACTCCACCTAGTGCAGTTGGAGCCAGAACTATGAGGGCACTAACAGACCCATCAGTCAATCTCTGCTCACTGCTCAAAGAACCCCTAGACTTTTCACAGAACTCTGGTTGAGAATGGCAGAGCTAACATTTTCCTCCCCAGTGTCTGGCCCACTTCTTTGATTCATTGGATAACATCCACCCAATCAAGGCATTTTGACATTTGCATAAATCTTCCCGGAGTGAGCCTATTGCTTGCCACAGGACTGAGGGCTTTTGTGAGGCACACTGAGACAGAGTGCTGTTACTGATGGGGGTGTTACTGCAGATCCTCATTTACCCCTTTTTTGTATATACTGGCATAGTACTTTTGAAAACAGGCTATCCACCTGACCAGACTGTCTTGTAATGAGACCCTTCCCAACCAGACACAGCAATAAATACCTTACAGATCATCTAAACCTTTCCCTCCAACAAAAAATAATATAAATATATATATATATATAAACATATTACGTTTAAATAATTTGGCTGTCCCCATTGATACATTTTCCCCTTTTTTCTTCTGATATCACACTTTTCTTCCACCTTTCAGATTTTTTTTCTTCTCTTTTTTTTCAAATAAGGGTGTCCATTTTCAAAAAATTGCTGGACGAATGTCAAACACTTGCAGAGCTGTACTCAATTTACCCGTAATTCCTTGTAGTTGTCCAACATGATTATTTTCTCTGATCAGCTCCATCTAGTTGCCACAGTACATTTTTATTTTTTTTATACCGCAAATCAGGAAAATACCACATTATGGCCACTAGATGGTGGTGGTGATCATAAGAAAATTATTACTATTAGACAAAGCACAGGGAAAATTTGTTCTGGTTGCGTGAATGGTTGTGACACTCGTCCAGCAAATTATTTTTATAAAAAGTAGTTTGTTTCTTAATAATGTTATAATAGTCCTAATGTAGCTTAAAAATATTATGCAATAAAATGTATAGAAATATTCATAACTGTACTAATTAAAATATTACTCTGGGGCCAAAGCAACTAAGTGCTCTTAATTTACAATAGGAATGTAAATAGCTTCAAAAGAATATATTCAGACAAAGTTGCTAGGAGCTGCTGTTGCAGACTTGTTCAAGGGCTTATGTACACAGAAGTAAATACAAGAGTAAGGGCGCACAGCATAAAATAGGTATACTTCTGTAAACACTGGTACTTGTGTTTGCAGGCTCACCTGTATGGGCATCATTTCCAAAAGGGGAGGTTTCATGCTCAGGAATTTATACCCATAAATATTTGCCTGTAAACACAAGTACTGGTGTTTGCAGGTATATACCGTATATATAGCGTATTTTGTTAATACGGTCCTAAGGTCAGAATAGGATAAGCACATTTTACACTGTATGCCAAAACATGTATTTCTATGTACGTACATGTATATGTATCCTTATGCATATTTCTTTCAAGTAAGGAAGAGCATTCAACTTCAAAAACAAGGGTAAGTCCCATATTTACATTCTAACAAGTTCGCATGAAGAAGTCTATAGGCTCAAAATTTCAGTAAAATTTCTGTGCATGCATTTAGTTCTAGGTCTTCAGGTGGGTCATTGGGTAAAACACATGTAGGAGAACAAAAAGAATGAAGTCACTGTTTTTTTGACACTTACGAATGTCTTCTAAATCAAGGTCATCATACAGGAATTCATTCTCTTCAAAATCAGGTTCTTGGGAAGAGTCCACGTAGTATTCTACATCATCCTTAATCTTCCTGATGGCGTCCACATTGATGGAGTCATTATCCAACATTCGCAGGATGGTTTCTAGCATTCGAATGTGATACCTATGCTTCTCTATATGCCGCTTCAAGCCCTCGATCCTGTCCTGCTTCTGCTAATACCGGTATAGAGGGTGCCATGGAAAACAGAAAGTACACAACACAAATAAATACCCTTCTCTAAAAAGGGCCACTTAACATTAATATACATTCTAACTTGGACTGGAATGATTTGACTTGGAGACACTAGGCTAGAACTGATCAGCTAGATTCTTCTAGTTACTATTCACAAGAACTGTCTGCTTTCATAAAGGTAGCCAGAGACCATGTAATATTTGATCAGTGTTTGGGTCACATGAAAAATAGGATCTTTATACAAGGGTAACATCTTTTTATTTGGCTCCATTGAAGGACACAGGGATTTTAAAACCTCCATGGTATACTGCTGCCTACAGGAGACAGACACTGCCAAAAAAAAAAGTACAAAAAATAACCAAAAAAAAAAACTATAGGCCTACATTAGGTATCTCACCCCCTCCCCCTCACCAACCAACCAACAGGTCTCAGTTTAAAGCAAAGCAGTACCAAAAGCCTGAGAGAAAAGGAGTTTATGACAAGTTAGCAAATCCTAATTTTCTCTTTTCTCCATTAAGGGACACAGGAATTCTGAAACCTTTTGGAAATTCAAAAGCAGTCCATCTGAGGGGTGGGAACCACCACCAAAGAGAGAACATGCCCAACAAGAACAAAGGTCTGTCTGTAGCCCAAAGAGCTACCTGAAGAACCGTACACCAAAAGATAGCATAAGATGAGGCAGAAAAATCCACATGCCCAAATGCGGATTGAGCACTCATGTCTAGTGGAACAAGCCTTAGTGGGAAACACCCTTGAGGAACTAAATCTGAACAATGATCTGTTGCAACCACCTAGAAATCATGGCGAGTGAAGCCCCTCCACTGAATCATTAGAAACAAAAGAGGATCCTAGCTTTCTAAAAAAGGAAGCCATGGCGGAGCAAAAAACTCAACTCAAATTACATCCAGGCAATGGAGAGATCTCCATCCGAAAGACTGGAGCTGGACATAAGATCAAATGCCCAGGTTAAGAAGAAAGGCAGAGACCTTTTGGTTGATCGTGCTAGATGGTGGAACGCACGCCAAACAGCCAGTGTAAGCCAGGGGGCACCATTGATCCAGATACACGCGAGTAGCCCCAGTGCCGGGTTAAGGCACCCATACATGTAAGCAGGCATTTGGCTTTGTTTTTATTTATTGTTTTAATAAAAAAGGGGATTAAACTATTGGTTTCCCTTTTAAATTTTTTCACATACCCCACTGGTCTTGTGAAGGAGGGATTCATATCAAAAGCAGTCTTCAATATTGATGAAGTTTTACTTTGAAAAAAGCGCTATTTGACCTTCTTTATAAATCTAAAGAGGTCACTTCTATCTGGTAAGCGGAATCAACTTATGGAGCACTTTGGGTGTATAATTAACATTTGAAGATGGATTATGCATTATTGATGCCATGTGGAAGCTATTCAGATTAACAAATTGATTAAGAATTTGTATCATCACAGAGTGGTACTGTGGGTATGACACATTTGTAATTAATGCCATGTCTCGGTAATTTGGAATATTGAAGGGTGAATTTTTGGATGATGGACTTTGTAGCCATAACACAGGTATATTAAAAATATATTTATTACAAAAATAGAATCAAAAACAATTACATAAAATTTCATATATTCACAAAATGTGTCTAGGAGCATAAATAACACACCATCTACATACATAAAAAGAGTATTAATGAGAGATTCGGAAGACCAAACAGTTCACTAACAGTAATGAGAAGTTTTGAAGAGGTAGTGTGTCAAAAACTCAGCTCTACATGTTGCACATATTTAATAAACGCTTCTTCAGGAGCTTGTGGCGTATTCTATGAACGAAAAAAAAAATTGGCAATTAAGTTCGTCACATTCTATGTGTTTATTACATTTACGGCTCGGAGGTCGGGCGCATGCGCATTAGAGCCCGGCCTGGTGTGTGAACATCATATCCGGCAGAGCGGACTGACGTCACTGCCGGGGCGGTCGTACAAATACGCCCTGGGCTGGCGTCTCTCACAGCTGCTCTTACCCTGTGCGGCGCAGTCATCTGATCGGTGAGCTCCAGGAAACGTCACTCCTTAAGCTAATTGCCCCATGTTGGAGATGCTATTTTGAGCTGACCCCAAAGCCCAATAGCCAGACATATTCTCTGACTATATGCGCTGACATATTGCCTTTCTTGTTATATTCCCCTAAACAGATACCCATCAGGGACTATAAACCCTTAGAGTACTGAGCTTTCATGTAGTGGGAGGCTTCTCCAAATTGATTCAGCCTGTACCTGTCTGGTTGTCCTGAATGCAATCTATTCCTGTGTCAGATATCACTAATTACCCTAGGGTATCTGGCATAAGGCGGCTTTTATTAGGTGAGACTATGAATATTTCTTATTTCCTCCTTCCTCTTTTCCCTGATGACATCTTCAATTATGTAGCATTGAATTTATAATATCCATGTATATATACAGACTACTTCAAGAAGCGACTTGAAGATCTGTTTTCCTGAATGTCCATCAGGGCTGACGATATTACTCCGCTCAGCTTACTCCTTCTCTTTTTTGATAGATGTAAGTACTTGGTTATAACTATATTTATATGCCGACAAGCTCCACCTATTCTGCCCAATCATCTAACAATTTAAAATGTGACATCCGTTCCCATAATTCCCATACCCCATGCTCAGGCTTTTTTGTGTGCTTCTTTGTGGTATGTGTGTGTGTGGGAGGGGTTTGGCTGGGGTTGGCGGTGTGAATTTACTAGGTTCACAGAGGTAACAGTATTATATGTTAATGTTTAATAAACAGAGAATGTGATGAACTTAATTTTTTCGTTCATAGAATATGCCACAGGCTTCTGAACAAGCGTTTATTGAATACGGGCAACATGTAGAGCTTAGCTTTTATGACACACTACCTCTTCAAATTTTCTCATTACTGTTATGCCGCGTACACGCGATCGGATTTTCCGCCAACAAATGTTCAATGGGAGCTTGTTGTAGGAAATTCCCGATGTGTAGGCTCTATCGGACATTTTTTTGTCGGAATTTCCAACATCAAAAATTTGAGAGCTGGTTCTCAAATTTTCCAACAACAAAATCAGTTGTTGGAAATTCCGATCATGTGTACACAATTCCGACGCACATAAAACTCCACGTATGCTCGGAATCAAGCAGAAGAGCCGCACTGGCTATTGAACTTAATTTTTCTCGGCTCATTGTATATGTTGTACGTCACTGCGTTCTTGTCGTTCGGAATTTCAACAACATTTGTGTGACCGTGAGTATGCAAGACAAGCTTGAGCCAACATCCGTCTGAAAAAAATCCCAGGATTTCTTTGTCGGACTGTCCGATTGTGTGTACGCAGCATTAGAGTGAACTGTTTGGTCTTCCGAATCTCTCATTAATACTCTTTATGTATGTAGATGGTGTGTTATTTAGGCTGCTAGGCACAAAAATAGAATCAAAAACAATTACATAAAATGTCATATATTTTGTGAATATATGACATTTTATGTAATTGTTTTTGATTCTATTTTTGTAATAAATATATTTTTAATATACCTGTGTTATGCCTACATTAACAAATTGTACATATCATTGGACCTACGGTCCTCATATGCGCGCCCCCTCACGTTTCATTCATCACTGTCTAAAGTATACATACCTACCTAAAGCCTTGTACACACGCTACGATTGTTGGCCAATCAAGTGTCTGATTTTTGTGAAAAAGGCGTGTGCCAGGATCTTGTCTTGCATACTAACTTTACACAATTGTCGTGCCACAAACATGAACGTAGTGATGTACTACAAGGAATTTCAGCCCTTGAACACCACCCTTTGGGCCCCTTCTGCTATTTTTGTGTTTGGAGAGCATTGATTCCGAGCGCGTTTGTATTTTCGACTTTTGTGAGCCAGATTTGTGTACTGACCATACGAAAATCTGACATCAAACCGTTGTCCTCCAAAAATTTACTAGCCTGCCATTCAACATTTGTTGGCCGAAAATTGTCAAAAGGAGCGTACTAACGGTAAGATTTTAGGACAACAGTCTGTCAACAGACAATCCCCTGTCAACAAATAGTATCATGTGTATGAGGCTTTAGTCAGGGGAGCAGCAGATAATATAATTCACTTATATCAGTTATTGCACGAGATATCATTTTTTTCCAGAGATCACCTTAGAAAAAGGCCTAAACTATATGCAGGACCAAAAATGGGTTCCATGCAAGATAAGGCCAACGATTCAGACACGCGCCAAGCGGAGGTGATGGCTACAAGGAAACAAAAAACAAATAACTTGTAAGTACGTAAGGGTAGAGAGTGTAAGGTTTCTGATATGCTCAAATGATAGCTTTTGTACCTAGAAAACTAGATTTAAAGCTCATGGAGCTGGAAAGGATTTGATTGGGTATTAGTATTAATGGTTAGAAAATAGAAAGCCAATGGTCTTACACCAAAGTTCCATTGCAAGTCCAAAGATGGTACTAAGGGGCAAACATTTGTTAAAAAACATCAGCTGAAAAAAATAAAAATAAATAAAAAGTATCCACCCCACAAAGCAACTTCATAGGTGAAACCCCTGGTGTCACCCAAGCAATGTGCGCCTTCCACATATGGCAGACCTTACAAAAGTAGACTTCCTAGGATTCAGCATCAAAGGTATAAACACTCTCAAAGAAGCCCCTGGTACCTTAAATTCTGGGCTAAAACAGCCCAGGACACCAGACACAGGCTTACCGAATGTCAGAGCCAGATCTTGAAGACACTAAGCCAGAGATAGCATAGTCCTTGGTGTTAAACTGATTTGACCACAGACCACATAGACTTGTCCCACAAGGACAGAATGTCATTTTGCAGATTTATGAATGGAACGTGACAAAAACACTGTCTCGAATGAGGCTGACATCAGGCCCACAACTTATGCAGATACGGTGAGTCGGATGGCTCCTTCATCGGAAGGAAGAACCCTAGGACTGGAAAGGTTGAAGCTTCCCTAGGGGATTGAGCATCCTGATTTGTTCAGTGTCTAGGACCAGCCACAGATATTTTCCAAGAGATTGGTTAGAGGAAACCAGCCACAACTTATGGAGAATCCATCCGAACCTCTAACATCTGGAAAATCAGAGAGATGTTGTCCTCCAGAGCTAAATAGTTACAGTTAGTCAGGTTGAAAAAAAAAAAAGACAAGTCCATCTAGTTCAAATAAAAAAAAAAATAAAAAAAAAATTCAATCCCATACAATCCTTCACCCACAGTTGATCCAGAGGAAGGTGAAAAACCCCAGCTAAGAATGCTTCAATTTGATACAACAGGGGAAAAAATTCCTTCCTGATCCCCCGAGAGGCAATCAGATTTTCCCTGGATCAACTTTACCTAAAAATGTTAGAACCCAGTTCTAATGTACATTTATGAAATAATCCAGACCACCTCTGGAGGGAGTCTATTCCACATTTTCACAGCTCTTACTGTGAAGAAATCCTTCCATAATGAGAGCTCTCATTGGCTGTTCCCTCAAGGGGTGGTTATACAAGGTGAAGTCTGTTAAGGTAAAGAATTGTAAAGAAAACGCGCGCTGGAGCATATAGGTTATAAATGAGCAGCCGCTTAAGCAATTTGTGACACCAACAGCCAAAATATAGTAATGTATGGAAGCAGCACTAAAACAATAAACAGGTGATTAAATCCTGAATCAGTATTTGTTAAAACAAAAATATTATGTGTTCTTATAAATGACACTAAACGTATTTTGTGACAAACTATAAAGTGACACCAAACTAATTTGTGAAAAAAATATTAAGTCCATAAAAGCCTATTAGTAAGGGCATAAAAGTAGATGTGTTGAAAAACAAAGTTCAAAAAAGAACAATCAAGTCACAATTATTCCACGAGTGTCCCCACGTTCCCAATATTCAGTGCTTCCACCACCGGGTGACACCAGAAAAATAAGCCTCTTACCGGATCCTGTGGACCATCATATAGTATGGTCAAATGCACATGTTAAATCCCTTTGAATAGGAAGACTCCAAACACCAGGTACGTATCCAGTCAGGGTTGATCCATCAGCATAATGAAAAATAAAATGTATATACACCCCATAGTGTAATTCGTAAAGTAATTTTTTTTTAAAAAAGCATAATCACAAGTAATGTAACTTGTAAACTGATCCACACTACACACTTAATGGGCAATAGGCTTTAAAAAAACTTGCATGTAGCGATAAAATCAAACAAATAAAAAAAGCTCTCTTATAGACAGCAAGCTGTGTGCCCGCACTGGACTCTGCAAGCGTGCTGATGTAGCATTGTAGCCACGCCCAACGCGTTTCCTAAGAGAGAGGACGTTGTCTAAGCCAGTCCTCCGACAACGCCATCTCTCTGATGAACAGCGTTGGAGTTGGCTACAGCGCTAGAGGATAGTAGGATCTCAATGCTATGTGTTGCCACTTTCACAGGATGTACTGAAAACAAACCATAGCCCATTAATGGACATGTGTTGGGAGCACCTATTTCAGTGGGACTGTTCCTCCCCTGCCAACCAGATGTGTTACAGAAGATACTGTGTCTAGCCTCAAAGGCCTACCTCAGAAAAGTGAGCCTTCAAAGACAGAGCAAGCTCAAAGGTAATGCCAAAAACACTGGATCTAGAAAGCACTCAACAGCTAACATAACTGGGCAAACCACTGTGCATAGGGCAGTGTCTAAGCCCCCCCGTCACATCAGTGCATTTTGTCATGCAATTTTATTGTTTAAAAATGCATGACAAGTTACATCCTATTGTAAGCAATAGAAGTGGTCAAATTGGTGCGACTCAGACTCCATCGGAGTCGCACCGATTTTGAAAGTAGCTCTGGCAGTACTTTTTGCAAGTTCAGGTATGACGTGCATAGAAATCTGTGCATGAAGTCACAGATGTCTTCCATGTAGCACCTGAAGCAGTACTACTTTGAAATTGTGCTACTTCAAGTGAAGTAGTACAATTTCAATGTCACAATTGGTTTGACCGGGGACTAAATGATGACTTCCAGGCTGACCCCACAATGTCTTGTCCAGGAGGGGTCTGATCACAGTAAAGACCCAAGCCAAGGCTCAGGACAACTGCAACCGGGTAAATGTTGGAAAAAAAAGTTGCTAGAAAAATAAATTAGGATTAAGACTTAACCGGTTCCCGACCGATGCACAACGATGTACGTCGGCAGGATGGCACGGACAGGCATAAGGGCGTACAGGTACGTCCCTTTAAGAATGCTGCCATGCCATCGCGTGCGCGACGGCGCGCGCACTCCGGTCGGGACCCCCCGCGAGTCCGGCCGCGGGGATACCCACGATCGTCTCACAGGAAGGCACTTAACCCCTACACTGCCACCCCCTGGTTAACCCCTTCACTGCCAGTGTCATTTACACAGGAATCAGTGCATTTAAGCACTGATTGCTGTATAAATGACAATGGTCCTAAAAATGTGTCAAAAATGTCCGATGTGTCCGCCATAATGTTACAGTCACAATAAAAATCGCTGATCACCGCCATTACTAGTAAAAAAATGTATTATTAATAAAAATGCTATAAAACTATACCCTATTTTGTAAGCGCTATAACTTTTGCGCAAACCAATCAATCGCTTATTGCGATTTTTTTTTTACCAAAACTATGTAGAAGAATACGTATCAGCCTAAACTGATGAAAAAAACGTTTTTTTATATATTTTTGGAGGATATTTATTATAGCAAAAAAGTGTTTTTTTTTTTCAAAATTGTCGCTCTTTTTTTGTTTATAGCGCAAAAAATAAAAACCGCAGGGGCGATCAAATACCACCAAAAGAAAGCCCTATTTGTGGGGAAAAAAAAGGACGTCAATCTTGTTTGGGAGCCACGTCGCACGACCGCGCAATTGTCAGAACTGAGAAATGCTTTGTAATAGGAAGGGTTATACTCAGGGATGGACTAAAATAACCTTTTTATTTAATGGCAAGGTAGATTTTCAAAATTATATTTTGGTGATGCTGGTATGTGGTTATCAAACCTTGTGAAGAATGCTTTTTAACAATAGGTACACTTTACTAGGAAGGCATTAAAAACAAAAACAATACACGTCTTCACATTAAAAAATAAATAAAAAAAAAAGCTTAAAAAGGGGTTGTAAACCCTTGTGTTTTTTCACCTTAATGCATCCTATGCATTAAGGTGAAATAACTTCTGACAGTGACCGGCCCCCTAGCCCCCCCCTGTATATAATTCCCACGGCAGAGTGGTACATTCTGTGTATATGGACGCAAATGCTGGACTCGGGAGCATGCCTGCAAGGTAATCCCCGGGAGAGCGCTTATCCTAGGGGGTTATACGATGCGGGGAGGAGCTGATATCGCCGCAGGGGACCCCAGAAAAGGATGATCAGGGCAAAACGAACTGCACAGTGGAGGTAAGTATGACATTTTGTGTTTTTAACAAACAGATTTACAATCACTTTAAAACAGACTTATGAGATATTGAGGTATGTTCTGTTATTAGGGCCAACAAAATCCACCAAAAGTAATACCATTCCTAATAAGGATTCCACTGAAAGGCAAATACAGGTAGGTAGTAGAAAAAAAGTCACTCTAGGATTATTCTGTAGAACAGAACAGATGTCCATAATATAAAATGTACAGAAACTAGACTAACATATACACATATACATACAGTGCTGTGAATAAATGAATATACCCCAACAGATTTGTCAGAAAACCTTTTCCAAATCAACATTTTCTATGGGACACTATACTACAAAATACTACCATAAATACGGTCCCAATGATTATGACCAAGATTTGTTAACTTGCACACAAGAAAAGTAATTTTTTCCTAATAAATTGATTCAAGACCATGTTGCAAAATGAATACACCCCAATGAAAATCTTAGGAGCAAAGCAAAATTTTAGTCAACAAAATCCTAATTAACAAGAACTCAACTACAAAAGACAAGAAGGCAAAAGGTTTTAAATGCATTCTTCTCTTCAGTTTTCCCAATGGAAAAAAGGGGGCTATATTAACCAAGACTGTAATGTTAATAACATGTCACAGAATGTACCCTCATGGCTAACAGAAGCCAGTATCAGAAATAGACTTGAAAAACTTAACATAAATAAGGCACCAGGACAAGGTGGCTTGCAGCCTATGGTCCTTAAAGTGCAGCTAAACCCAGCAATATGTGAAAAAAGGTAATAACCACCCCCCCAGTGCCCACAAACCTCTAAATCTTTTTTACATTAAAATACTGCCACTATATACCCGTTTGGCTGTATACCACGGTCATATGATAAACTGCAGGGTCTGCCTGAGTGCTGAGTGTTCAGGTAGGAGATTTCTACTACAGCCTGTGCCCTCATGCTGTTATGGGAGAAGGATCATCCATCAATCAAGATGTGACATCCCACCCACTGTATTCTATTTTAGTTTCTGGGCATGGAGGAGGGAGGGACTGGGCTGTCATTTAGGATCTGTATACACACCCACATGTGTGATGTCAATACCTGAAAAGCTCATCTCAACAAGGAAATGTTCTCTCCAGCAACAGAGACCAAACTGAGCATGTGCAGCAGTACTACCCTCATTTAATGTGTGCTGGGGTTTGTATGTATCCATGAGACTCTTGCTTGTGGAACAATGAAAGCATATTTGATAGGTATAAGGAAGTCGAGGTTTGTTTAATGATGCCCCTTAAGCCCCTCCCCCTGTCAGAAGTTTGACCACAGCACGCAATGCAAGGTTCCTTCCTTAAGTGTCCCTCATTTTGAAGTTCAAAAGTTTGGAGGTATGCAAATGGCACCAAAAGGCTAGCACTAACATGGAGGCAGGGCCACCTAGACTCACTGCACCCCGGAAGTGATACAGCTCCAGTGCGCACACCAGTGATAGAACCTCCCCGCAGCCAGGTGGTCTAAACTGCACAGCAGGATTAGCAGTGCGCCAGTTGTGACATAAGAAAACATGCACCCACCCCAGTGCCACCCATCCAACCGGAATGCTGTGCTTCAGCAGACACATACAATGTATCTGGAAAGTATTCACAGCGCTTCCCTTTTTCTAAATTTTGTAATGTTATAGCCTTATTCCAAAATGGATTAAATGCATTAATGTCCTAAAAAATCTACAAACAATACCCCATAATGACAATATGAAAGAAGTTTGTTTGAAATCTTTGCAAATTTTTTAAAATGTATTTAGTCTGCATGCACTCGTTGGCCAAGCTGTGATGACTACTGGATCTAGATTATCCAGTCTGATGCCTAGCTTGATTGTGGATTGAAGATCTCTGCAAGAAAAAAAAAAAAAAAAAAAACGAAGCTGCCTATAGCAGATGGGGGGATTGCGTACCAGTTAGGACTGCCCATAAGTGGCACTGTGTTTTTTTTCCCCACCTAGTGCCCTACTCGTGAAGGTAACACTAGAACTCTACTGTCAATACTTATGAGCTGTGTTCTTCAATGAACGTAAGAGAAATAGGATTTTTTCACTCACTGGAAAAATCCTTTTCATGGTGTCCATTAGATGGATACAAATTTTTGAACATCTGAATTTCACTGAGGCCTAAAGGATTGGACACCAGCACACACTGAGGGACAGTTTTAGAATTCCTTCTAGGATCTGCATGCTTCAGTACCAAGGACTATGGCAATTAAGGGGTTAGACCTGTGTCCCTTAATGCAGCCCTCAAAATTTGTGCTCGCCTTTGGAGAGTGGAAAAGTGAGAAGGGCGAGTATGGACAGAGCTGTGCTGTCCCATAAATGTATAGCCAGTGCCCCCCGCGGCGCTGAGAGCCTTGCAGCGTGGCCATTTCAATACGAACAGTTAGCCGCCTAGGACCAAACCTCCTGCCACACATCCCGCCCAGGCTCGCAGAGCGTGCACTTCCATAGGAGTGGAAGATGCCCGCCTCTCTCCGCCTTCCACCTGCCACACATCTAAGGAGTGGGGCGGTAAATGTCTCTGCAAGGCAATCCTAAGTGGGCAGGCTCAAACCCTCTCGGTCCGCCCTCATTGTGCACCCTCGTGCTGAAGGAGAATGGTAAATATGACAGTGTGCTGGAGGCATTGGTACAAAGGAGGATTAAACAAGATATGTCCTGGGAGGAGGGGGGGCAGGGTTGAGAGTATAGATGTGCTTGATTGGGGGGTAACTGGAGGCATAGATATGATGTCTGAATCATACCACTGCATTGATGGGCACAGGTCAGGCTGCATTGATGGGCACTGGTGAGGCTGCACTGATAAAAAGTTAATATTTATTTTTGTAACTTAATTCTGCATTTAACATTTAAGTGTCATTTCATGAGATAATTTATGAGGGCGTGTTTATGTGCGAGATTAGGGAGGGGGCATGGTAGGGGTTGGGTGGGGCATCTGGTGGCGAGTAACTCTTATGGCCTGGCTAGTAGCTCAGAATTTGAAATTTTGGGCTCAGAGAAAAAGATTTTACAGGAATTCTGTGTTCATCTAGGACATCCAAAAACAGTCTAACTGGGAAGTGGGCAACACAGGCCAACAGACCCATCAACAACAACAGATTACATGCAGCCTAAAGAGCTGCCTAAAAAAGGTTATGTCTGAAGCCAAAACCTAAGGAGGAGAATGGAATAGCCACCTGGTAAAACATAGAAAATGTGTGAACCAAAAGACCAGGTGGCAACCTTGTAAACCTGAAAAACAGAGGTCTGATACCAAAATACCAAGGAAGTGCTCACAGCCCTGGTGGAGTAAACTGACAGGAAACAAGTGAACTCTATCCTAAAGACTAAAAGATGGTCCGATGAATCGACCTAGAAATAGTGGAATGGGGCCCTTCCTGAACCATCCAGAATTAAGCAAAAAAATAAAAAAACACAACAAAAGAATTTGTTTCCCTAAATGGGTCATAGCTGACAGACCATCACAGCATGAATCACATCCAGACAGCAGAAGGAAATCTGGTGAACTGGGATCAGGATCAGGCACAAGAATGGTAGGATAATGTCTTGATAGACGTAAAAAAAACACCTTAGGAAGAAAGAACGACCTAGGCCTCAAAACCACCTTGTCCCTGTGAAGCACTAGGAAATGTTTTTGTAAGATAAAGCAGTCAGTTCAGACACTTGCCTAGCTGTGGTGAGAACCACATTGAAGGCCACCTTGTGGGTCAGGGAAGAGAGAGGAAGGCCTCTGAAGCACAGAGAATCAAATTCAAACCCCTTGCAGGAGAGGGTATTTGGCAAGGGGAGTAATAAGAGAACCCTTGACCAAAGGTTTTGATCACAGAATAAGAAGCTAGATGTCTCTAAAAGAACCGCAATCTTGCTCTTGATGGTGCTAAGCAAACGGAAGAAAAGCAAATCCATCCCATGTAAAAACTGTTGAATGTATACCAACCACCTTCCACGTCCGATGGTATACTCTGCAGGAAGAAGGCTTCTGAACAAGATCAGGATGAAAAAAAATGTTCACCTATACGTTTTCTCAGAGTGTGCACGGAGTTGTCCCATATAAGATCACAGGGGCACTTGAGCATGTAAACAACTCTGTAGAGCAAGTTATAAATTGTTTAATGTCAAAGGCGTTTCCTTCAGCATCAGACCTGGACAGACCTTTTTTTCTGATACAGAAGGAAGGGTGTGGCAAACATAGCATACCCTGGCACTTTAAAACTTACCACAAGGATATCAGTAAATTATCAGAAACTGCTATAGAGTGTATACCAGAAAGTTCTCTAACTGCCAATGAAAGAATTTCTTTATTGTGCAAGAGGGAAACCTTTTGGATATACAAGCTGTCCTCTATGTCCCCCAATGGGTAAAGGAAGAACTAGAAATACATAGCATTCTATAATGAAGTCTCTCCAGCTAGGTCATTAATGTGCCTATTAAGTTTTGCTTTTGTCTTATTGATATATTATATTGTTGTATAATACTGCATTATCTATCACAGCAGTTGATATTTTTTTTATATTATAGGTCAAAAAACATTTTTTTTTTCCTGTGTTTACTATTGTAATTATTGTATTATATTTTTATCCATTTACAATTTATTAATTTTTCTTTCATCAAATCTTCATTTATTATGAATTTATTTTCATTATGTTATTATTCTCCGTGCTTTCATTTACAAATAGCACTTTTTTCCTCAGTTAATATTTATTTGCCTCAGTAAATATCCATTGGTAGGTGGACCATTTTATGTAAATGCCTCAGTGTTTTAAATTGACGTCATGTATGCTTTTGCTTTTTTTTCTCAGTATTTATTTTTCACTTTTTTATGTTTTATTTTTTATGCATCATTTCTTAGTTCCCTTCTACAAGACAATCTGTAAAATGTGTATTATTATGGTGTTCGGTGCTGCGGGAACCAATAACGGCGCTCTGTAACTTTAAGAATATAATTCCCATCGTTCCAGGTGAGATCGACATGACTGTTGGTTTACAGTGCCACTGGCTGTCAGCTCTTATTTCATTTTAATTCATTACATTTTATAGATATTTTGACTTTCCACGAATTAAAATTAAATTTTCCAGACTGTCTCTTCTGTTACTGGTATTTTTATCTCCCTTAAACACGGTGTTGGCTATCCTAAGTCTGGGCACCGACTCATTTCCTGTGGCCTTTTGGAAAATTATTGACAATATCCTGCCTGCTATCAAATTAACAATCACGAGACATTGGAAATTCGACCAGGCCTCCAATCGTTCCAAACCTCTGAATATTATACATGAAAACTATTTACATGAACGAGCATTGGCATTGCAATCAGATTCCTTCCACTCCTTTGAAATATCATGGAAAACCTTGGGTCGACTGGTATTCCTCTACTCTACGTCTAAATATACAACGGATTTGATGATTAGTTTACTTTTGCATCATTACCCTATTCATCCAGTCCTGTGCCCATGTTACTGAAATGTTATCCATTTGTAATGCTTGAATTGCTGCTTTAACCCCTTCACACCGACCGTACTTAAATATGGGGCCTCACTGCACTAGGCTTTTTTCCATGGGGCCGCACATTTGCGTATCCCCCTTTCGGCACTCTCCCAGCGCAGAGACCGGGGGTCCCACCGAGAGCCCCGGCCCTGTTCTAATAATTGGGACCCGGAACATCTGACTTTGGGTCAACTTATCGCTGTGATAGCCTCTGATTGGCTATCACACTGATCAGTCACTGTGAAGCCGCCCCTGTGTCTTCTGTTTGGTAATGGACGAGATAGATGCATTGGATCTTTCTTGGTCATTGCAGAGATAGAAAAAAATAAATGGTGTATGTAGAAAAAAATAAAATAAATAAAACACCTAGATTAAAGTTCGATCTAGGTCAGCCCCAGGGTTAGTGTTTGAGTGAAGGTCAGGGTCAAAAGTATTTTTTGTTCTAAATTAGGATTAGTGTCAGCGTGTTTTACGTAGCATAAAAAACAAAAACAAACAGACAGGAAGTCCCCCTCCTAACGAAGCCCCCACTGCCCCCCCCCCCCCAAAAAAAAATGACATGCCAATGTGGCATGTAAGGGGGCGAGGAGTGCTTAAAGCAGAAGTTAAATTTTTGGGTAGAACTCCGCTTTAAGGCCTGAGGGGACAGAAACCATCATCTACTGTATCCCAACAATGATCCAACTGTAGGAGGTACAAGATGGAGCCCACAAGCAAACTAAACCGGAGCTTTTCCCCTGCAGTGCCCCTGTTATAGTCTGAATACCATGTCATAGACTAATTTATTATTGTAAAAACATATCCCACACTTTTGTTTTCCATTTTTTCTGGGGAAAAAAGACATTAAAAAAAATATACATTTTTTCCCCAGACCTTCACATTTTGGCCACACCCACCATTTGATGTGGCCACATTGAATCTGCGGACAGACAGTCCATAGAACTGTATGCAGATGCAGCAGCTGCATGGACACAGTTTCATGTAAAAAAAATTTCCATGCAATTGTGTCTGTGCGACCACTGCATATGGATAAAGACACAGAGGATGGGTCTTAGCGCCGATACAGATGCTGCACAGAGGACAGGCCTTAGCACCCATCTGAATGAGCCCCAAATCTGATAATCAACACATGAGCCAAACCGCTGTGTGCAAGGGGCCTAAAGCTGGTCAGCGCAGCAAACATTGTATTGTGGAACATCTAAATCCAGGGAAAGTGATCATGGATTCTCTCTCTTCGTTAATCTCTGCTCTTCGTGTCTCTCACACGCTCTCCCTCCCCCCATGGACACCTGTAGTCTAAAATCTGATCTCTCTACTATTTAGTTTAAATTTACCAACACTATATAATAAAAAATACACACCTAGAACTATTCTGGAAATGTGTCTGACATGTTTAAAAAAAAATAAAAAAAGAAGAGCAACCCGCGGCAAGGCCCCGGAAAAATCCAAGATGGCGCGGGCCAGCAAAGTCTCCAAACAGCACGCGGAGCTGCTGATACAGCCTGCATATAGCAACATCACCACAGCCATCCCGCGGATCGGTGAGTGACTCTGCACCCCTGGCCTCCCCTGAGTCCACTATCTCCCATGCTGAAAGGTCCGACATAGCAGACCTCAGACGATGGGGACATAAAGCGACATATATGGTCTCTTCCTACCAGAGAAGACCTGGAGAGGTTCACATCAAGGGTAGAAAAAGCCTTTAAAGAGGACATTTTACAGCTTAAGGAAGATACTACACATCTAGATACATGGGTAGAGACACTGGAACAAAGATTGGAGGAGGCCCTCCCCACAATATCAGCTTTGCAGATGAGATGTGCTGCCCAAGATCAGAAGCTGGAATCACTACTGTCCCAACTTGACGATTTTGAAAACCGTAGCAGACGGGCAAATATTCACATTCGTGGCTTGCCTGAAGCCACTGCACCCAAAGATATTATACCCTCATTACAGGGGATATTCAGGGAAATCCTGGAACTTCCAGGCACAGTGCCCATTTAGGATCGGTCAAGCTCACCAAGCTCTGAAACCCCCATCTCAGGACGCAGACAACTCCAGAGATATTATATGCAAATTACACAAATATACCCTTAAAAAGCGTATAATGCAGAAGATGCGCAACAAGCCTTTTGACTTTGATGGCGCCCACCTCTTTCTACCAGGATATCTCCAGGCGCACCTTCATGCAGCGTCGGGCCCTAAAGCTGGTATTAATGGACCTTCAAGAAGCTTGCCTACCCTACCGCTAGGGTTTCCCATTCTACCTGCAGGTGAGCAAAGATGGCCGGTCGATTACTTTACGCACTAATGATGACCTCCCCCACTCCCTTTCAGCCCTTGGGGTAGGCATGGTGAGTTTCCCAGACTGGCGTGGAGATTTAGAAGTGGCGGACTTCTCAGCCGTTCGACTCCCCCAACCCTGGATACCAGTGTCGCAACGCCGCAGACGCAGTCATCAACATATGGATGCTTCACCCGGCCCCTCTGCACCGAGAGATTGATGACCCAACCCAGACCTTAAACTTCACTTCTTTTTCCAGATTGAGAGGGGTCCTATTGCCAAACCCACATAGGGAACGGCAGCTTGGCACGCACCCTGGGACCTTGTGCACGAGACTTGACCTGGCTGATGCTGGGAGTTCAGATAGTTCTGATAGACTGCCACGAATCTGCCCTAGACGCACACTTGCGATATTTTGGCCCTATCTCCCTGGCCTTATGTATGTGGCCCTTACCCCATAGAACTCATTAATGTTCCTGCAACCCCCCCTGGACACCCGGTGCCCCAGAACTGCTTCCAAGAGGTGGAAGCAGAGCAAACCTTCCCCTCCGACCTTCTTTCATGCTGGCCCATGACCCCCCTGTAGGCCACCCACATATGGGTTTTGATCCCATTTGGGATGACAGGCCTGGACCGGATGGGCCCCCTATGTTAGGGGAGTGCTCCAGGCCCAGCCTGAAGTTAATTCGACTGTTTGGTTCATTATGATAGTTTATTTTGTCAATGTTCTCACTGATGTTAACATTTGTCTCTTTCTCCCCCACCCTCTTCTCCTTTCCCACACTCTTCCTCTCTCCTTACCTCTCCCTTCTTCCCACAATTTTCTCTATCAGGATTCCCTTGGACCTTCGCGGCCCCATGCTGCAAGGACCGGCACTAGCCAGCAACACTAAGTCACCATGGCTGATGTCAAGGTAACCTCATATAATATTCGTGGTCTTTGCACCCCCTGTAAACGTAGCAAACTGTGGTGGGAACTGAAAAAAACTGAAAGCACTGGTTGTCTTCCTGCAGGAGATGCACTTTACCCACCAATCAATATCTAAACTGCCCACCCACCTATATAGTCAGTGGTTTATCAGTACCTCCGTGGTTAGCAAATCCAGGGGTACTGCAATAGCCATCCACAAAAACTGCCCTTTCCAGCCCGGGGATAATCTGATTGATCCTCAGGGATGATACGTTTTTCTAAAAAGGGACCATTGCAGGTACAAAATACACTTTTGCCAATATTTACGCCCCCAATTTAAATCAACTGACCTTTATTGACACGGCCCTGAAACGCCTGGTGGAGTTCAGGGAGGGCTCCCCGATTCTGGGGGGTGACTTTAATGTGAGCCCCGATCCTTCACTAGATACATCGCACAGACAACCTACGCATTCACATGCTTTCCTTAAACACTTCTGTAAATCCCTGCAGACTGCAGGTTTAGTCGATAGCTGGAGATTTCTCCACCCCTCAGACAGGGACTACAGCTACTATTTTTAGGTGCACAACATATACACTCAAATAGACCTGCTTTATGAAGACCGCTCCACTTTGGAGCTCCTGCAGGGTTCATCCATTGAAAATATTACAATATCGGACCATGCTCCGATCACCTTCACCCTCGCCCTGCCCTCAGGCACCCATAGGGCCTGGACTTGGCGACGCAATGAAAATCTGTTGGACAACCCTGTGGTAGAGTCAAAGATCTCAGAAGCACTAAAAACAATTTCCAAGAAAACACCACTGATGACAATTTGGGAATGCCCCAAAGCAGTGATACGGGGGGGAGCTTATTGCCCAGGGTACCAAACAAAAAAGGGAACGGCAGGCGGACTACCATAGAGTGTCCTCCGCACTTCAGCAGGCAGAACTCGAGCATAAAACTGGGGAAGACCCAGAGGCTCTACGGGAACTGACCGAACTTAGAGAGCTGTTTTCGCGCTCGCTAGAACGTCAAGCACGACGACAACTGATACCTGTCACACAGGAATTACGAACATGGTAACAAATGCGGCCGTATGACATCGAGAGCCATACGTGCGAAACGGGCCCAGATGCAAATATATAAACTCTACTCCTCCAAGATAGCTTTGAGGTTCCCCGATTTCTATGCTGGCCTTTAACAACCTAGATGCCAATATGACCTCAGATTCGAGAACAGACAAAATGACAAAAATCTGCGAATACCTGTCCATAAACAGGCTGCCAACCCTGACTGAAGACCAACAGACTTGGAATCCCCAATAACTACCAATGAGATCGAATCTACCATTAAATCACTGCCCAACTGGAAAAGTCCAAGTCCAGATGTGTTCACTAAAGAGTACTATAAAAAAAAAATTCCCGACATTCGCAAGCCCTATGTGTAGATACTTTAACTCCTTGGCAAAAGGAAGCAACATCCCCTCAGAGGCTCTACTAGCACACATATCGGTTATACCAAAGGAAGGTATAGACCCCACGGCCTCACAGAGTTACCATCCCATATCCCTACTGAATACTGACTGAAGATACTGGCAAAAATCTTAGCAAACCGACTGAAATACCTTATACCACATGTAATACATCCTGACCAAACTGGTTTCATCACAAGACGTGAAGCTAGAGACAACTCCATCCGGGTGATCCAGCTTATACACTGGGCTAAGAATAGAGAAGACCCCCTTTTCCTACTTGATACTTTCTACAGATGACGAGTAGGCATTCGACCACATTGACTGGTCCTACCTACGTGAAGTCCTGAATACACTGGGGTTAGGCTCAAATATGCTAGCCTGGATACTGACCCTCTATACAGAGCCCTTGAGCCCCTACTACGAAGGGTGAGGGTGAACACAGACATCAGGGGCCTCACAGTGGGCAACCTAGAGCACAAACTTTCAACCTAAGCGGATGACTCTCTGTTCCATCTGACAAACCCCCTGATCTCGTTGCCAGTCCTGATGGAGGAACTCCAATATTTCGGGACACTCTCGAACTTGAAAATTAACTACACAAAAGTCAGAAATTCTGCCCATACAGTTATCCCCAGGCATGACAGATATAGCTACACGGGCTAAGACCTCCCTACGCTATTTAGGCATGCAACGGATCGCTTTGACACATTGTACGCAACTACCCCAGGATGATAACCGCTGTTAGACAAGATCTACAACACTGGACGAAAACTGCCTTCACATGGCTAGGGAGAGTGAATATAATAAAAATGATTGCCTAGGATACGGTTCTATATGCAAATGCTCCCCGTACCCCTACCCAGAACTTGTTTTGCCCATCATGCTTACTAATTTCATATGGAACTCACGGAAATAATGTATAGCCCTGAAACTTCTGAAACGTCCAAAGCGCTCTGGGGGTTTGGGCGTTCCAGATTTACAAAGATACTATCAGGCTATTGCCCTCCAGAGGAACCTAAACTGGCGCTTTCACGACCGATCTAAGTTATGGGTTACTATGGAAAAGTACATGGCAGGGAGAAATTTATCATATGCCCCCCGTGGCTTTCGCGGGAACACAGGGGGTTGTCGGAAGACACATCCCCTCTGACGAGCGCTACACTTAGAACGTGGGACCGCCCTCAATCGAACATTGAGATTGGGCCCCCCCCCCCCCCGTGTCCCCGCTGGGGGGGGGGGGGGGGTTCTATGGTTTCTCCCTGGGGAATGGGTGAACTTCTTTGGAGCATGGGTAGAAGACAAGAATGCCAGTTGTGGGAAACTGTTATACCCTTTGAATCTCTGACCGTCAGACCTGGGAGACCACAGATGAACTTCTGGAGGATTTGGCATGGATGTACCCTATTAGCTCATGCTGGTGGTGATATGGAGGATGGGGGAACCCTGTTACACCTGTGGTGGGAATGCCCACTTATTGCACCTTTCTGGCAGGACGTTAGGACGTTAAGGACTAGGCTAAGGAGGTTTTAGGGATAGATGTCCCCCTTTTCACCGGTCCATTTCCTCTTGCACATCCCTCCCATGCCAATAAGTCGTTACAAAAAAAATACAAATAAAAGCACTACCCCACCTGCTGAATGCTGCCAAGCGGCTGCTGAATGCTGCCAAGCGGCTGCTTCCAATTCACTGGAAGAAGGTGCAGGTACCGAGCAAGGTACCTGGATAAACAAGGTAAATGAGACTAGGGAAGCGGAGTAATGGATTGCAACATGTAAAAGGCAATAAGAATAAGCACACCGCCATGTGGTCACTGTGGATTAGGGGTGCAACGGATCAAAAAACTCACGGATCGGATCATTTTTCGGATCAGCAAATAATTGAATTTGCAAAAACCTGTGAAAATTCCACCACCATATAGTCCCCAATGTAATATCCACGTCATCTCCCCACTGTAATATCCACGTCATCTCCCCCAATGTACTGGACATCTCCCACACTGTAATATTGGCAGGGTATGGCAGGGTATTGCAGAGTATGGCAGGGATACGGCTGGGTATTGCAGAGTATGACAGGGTATTGCAGAGTATTGGCAGGGTACGGCAGGGTATGGAGGGATGGCTGAGCGTGGATGGATGAATGGATCCATGGATGTGACTGCAATTGTCACAGAGCAGCTCTGTGGGCACTAAAGATCATGCCCACAGTGCTGCTGCCATCCGATCTCTCCCCCCCACTGTACAGATCAGTACACAGAGGGGAGAAAGGAACCGGCATCATGACATGACGCCGGTTTGTTTACAAGTGATCGCTCTGTCATTTGTGACGATCCGTTGCACCCCTACTGTGGGCAGATCATTTTTCTGATCTTAACCAAGTAACATCTAGCCTGGACGTGTCATTTTTAAAGCTAGCAGACCCAAAATTTGGCCCATTGTGACTGACCTCGTCAACATCTACTTCCAAACACCCTTAGACCGGAGCATAGACTGCAGACATTACAAGCAAACGTTTTGAAGAAAGAGGCGGTCGGGCGTCTAGTGCGGGCCACGAGAGATCTTCATAAGTTCAAGGTGAGATCCTGATCCCCCCCCACCCCACATTTTCTGTCCCCCCACCCCCCCCCCCTTTATGACCAGTCCACCCCCCCTCTTCCTTCCCTCCTCTATTTCTACCATAATTATACACACTGCTAAAGGGTTATCCAGTTAGAAGGCCTAAATAGCAGGTGCCCGGGGGGGGGGGGGGGGGGGGGGGGGGGGGGGGGGGGGGGGGGGGGGGGGGGGGGGGGGGGCGGGGGGGGGGGGGGGGGGGGGGGGGGGGCGTGACCGGAAGCCGACCTGGAAGGAAGCAAAGCCTAAGAGAGCTCCTCTCCAGCCCGCTGCTAACAGGCAAAAATCAGGGGAAAAACTAGCCAGCACATGGGAGGATCGCGTACCACCCGATCCTCCTCAGCCCGGGGATCATCCCAGCCACCGCCGAGCTCCGCGGCATCGTTTAAGGACTATTTTAAGCCGACACCAGCCCCGGATGGGTGCACCAAGATGGCGCCGGCCGCGCACAACACGAGGCAGCAGGCCTCAACCCCGCCGCCGCAGCATAGCGATGGGACGCCGCCACCCCCGCTGACACAGCCGGATGGCACATCCACCGCAAGCCAGCCCATGAGCCCCTCCAGGCTCCAACGCCCGGTGAGTGCAGCGCAACATGCCCCAGGGGAACTTGACCACCCAGAGGGGGACGAGGCCGAAACGCAGCCGCAGCCAGAGTACACACAGTGTACAGAGGCCTTCCCGCAGCTGCTGAGGACGGCACCAGACCCGGACCTCCACAGTACCGACAGCCTCTCCCCCACTCCACCAGACCCCTCAACAGACTTTCCTCCTCTCCCAGGCCCTGCTCACCCACGGGAAGAACCACAATTACCCGCAGCAGACGGGCAGCAGGCCGCATGGCAGCCTCCATACGCCCCAAGAGACCAGAGGCCCGAACGCTCCAGGGACCACAGCACCAGCAGGGCCCCGCACGCAACTCCCTTGCTATGTCCCCAGACAAACCAGGGGGTACGCAACAACTGGGCCATAGTCCCCAAGCCCCCATCTCAAGTTCTCCCCATGCTACGCCCTGGACTGAACCATGGGAACCCCATTCACCATGGGACACCCCACATATGCAAGACACCCCAACAATGGGAAGAGCACCCTCCCCACCACACTTTCAACCATCCCCTGCTCAAAATGGAGGACCCTACCCCCCGTGACAAGTCTATTTACAAGCCATACCAACCAAAGAAGATTTTAAACAGCTCATAGCTGACGTCAAAGCCACCTGTCGTTCCGAAATTCAAACACTCTATGCAGGTCTCAAACACCTATCAAATAGGGTGGAGATGGCAGAGGAGGAAATTCAAGAGACCAAGCTGGCCATACATAAAACACAACTACAAGGCGCAGACCACCACATTATGCTCCGCGACATGCAGCGCCACCTCGAGGACCTCGATAATCGGGGACGGAGAAACATACGAGTACGAGGCCTCCCTGAACCAGAGGGCACCGAAGACCTGCAAACCTCACTGCAAACCCTATTTAACGAAATGATTGGAGAAGACCCAGAAAAACACAGAAATGGACAGAGCACACCGAGCCCTCCGCCCCAAAGGAGCCACATCGAAGCCCCGAGACGTAATATGCAGGGTCCACTCATACCCACTTAAAGAAGACATCATGCGTAAAGCTCGCACCATACGTGACCTGCAATTTGACAACTCTCCGGTGCAGATCTACCCAGACCTGTCATGGATCACCCTCCAAAAAAGGAGGCTACTACAACCCCTTCTACGTACACTCCAAGACAAGAAAATTGTTTACAGATGGGGGTTCCCCTTTAGCCTAACCGCCAAACACCTGGGAAAGACGGCAATACTTCGCTATCCAGAGGACCTGGAAACCTTCTGCGACACACTAGAGATCCCTATCCCTCAACTCCCTGAATGGGACCTAGTGGCGAACACCCCCCCCCCCCCCCCCCGCCAGCTGTGTGGCAGAAAGCACCCTCAACTAAACGATCAAGAGGCCCGGATCAGGACCGCCGATCTCAAAAGAAGTGAAACAGGAGGACTTTTTTCCCCTAAAGGACACCTCATATCGCCACCAGCGACACTCTACCGAGACTTCCCCATAATGACCTTACACCCCTGAATGCCAACAAACCGAAAAAGTAGCGCTCCATGGGCTACCTTGGGCCGAGAAGCCGGACAGGTCGTCCCCCGAGTTACAAACCCCCTTGTGGTTTACCACCTAGGAGTTCCCCTTTTTGGAACCCTACTCCCCCCCCTTTTTTTTTTTTTGTACCTCCCCGACCCGAACTTTCCGGATATCTTAGTTGGGGAGTTCTACGGGAACTCTTGGGGTCCTGTGGCCCCTACGGTCACTTAGACCCTGCTTGTAATGTTTGAAGTTTTAACCTGTTTTGACCTCGCTCTAAACCTCTACTTTCTTCCTAGACACCCCTCCCCCACCCACCTACAGATCTTCCTTCCTCGAGGGATCCCACAGACGCCGAACCTCCTCCCGCGGATGCCACGCTCCCAGAGGGAAACCTACCGTCGACCAGATAAGTAGCATAGACACCAACCCCCACTACACACCATGGCCAAGGTAATCACACTTAATGTACACGGCTTAAACTCCAACAAAAAAAGACACTTGGCGCTCCGAGAGTTTAGACAGTCTGGGGCAGACATTATTATGGTACAGGAAACGCACTTTGGTAAGGGGGACTCCTTCACATTTGCATCCAGGTACTATCCCCACGCATACCAGGCATATAACCCAGGGAAAAAAGCGGGAGTTGCTATACTGCTAAAAAAAGGCTCCCCCTTCTCCTGCACGAGCACGTATTTGGACCCACTAGGCCACTACGTTATCATACAAGGCAAATGGCAATCCCAGGCGATAACCCTATGCACCTTATATGCACCCAACACGCACCAGCACCGCTTCCTAAACAAAGTCCTAGCCCGCTTGTTCAAACTACCCCACGACATGCTAATAATAGGGGGGGACTTCAACTTAACACACTCCACCCCACATGACCGTCTCACCACAAACCCCCAAGCCTCTCATACTAGAGCCCTCAGGGAATCCAAACAGTTCCGCCAAATTACCAGAAGATACGCACTTTTTGACACATGGCGGGTCCTACACCCGAAAGATCAACAGTACACGTACTACTCAGCACCTCACCGAACTCACTCACGACTGGACTACATATTCGTGAACAACAACACACTCAGGACAGTCAAACACGCACAAATCCTGCCCATATCGTGGTCGGATCATGCCCCTGTACAGATCACCATGAACCTAGGTCCCCCCTTACGCAGGCCTTGTAGCTGGAGGCCTAACAACCTCCTGCTGCAACACCTGCCATTCATGACAGAGCTGGACACCACTCTTCAGCAATATTTTGCTGATAATGATACCCCAGACGTGACCCAGTCCACACTGTGGAACGCTCACAAGGCGGTAATCCGGGGCAAGTGCTTAGCCTTGTCATCAAAAATGAAAAAAGATGCCCAGACCGCCAGAGTATTAGGGGAAAAACGCCTGCGAAACCTAGAAATTAAACTAACCAACTCCCCTACCCCAACACTCATTAAACAAATAGTGCAGGTTCATGCAACACTACGGGATCTAGCACTAGGCGCAGTGGAGAAATCAATTATTCGGCTAAGACAGCTGTACTACGATAAGGGCAATAAAGCGCAAGCTCTCCTGGCCAGGAAACTGGCAGACCAAACACACAACTCTACGCCCAACCAGATTAAAAACAGGAGGGGTGATTTGGTGACACATCCCCAGGACATTGCGAAAACATTTGCAGAATTCTACACAGACCTCTACAACAAACGTGAAATCCCCCACAACCCCCCATCCACTGACTTGACTGACCGAATGACCCTATATCTGGAACAGGCAGGGCTACCGCGACTAAAAGAGGCCGACCTGTCGGAACTAAACACCCCTATCACCATAGAGGAACTGGCAAGGACCATTAAGGCTCTACCAGCGCATAAATCTCCGGGCCCAGACGGACTCCCATATGAGTACTACAAGACTTTCCTACACATCCTGGGCCCACACATGACCAAATTATTCAATGCATTCCTCCGACAGACACCTATTCCAAATGAGATGCTAGGCTCCTACCTGACCCTAATACCTAAACCTGACAAAGACCCAACAGTTTGCGCCAGCTACAGGCCCATAGCCCTCTTAAACTCGGACCTAAAGATATTCACAAAAATACTTTCGACACGACTAAATGCAATCCTCCCCACACTGATACACAAGGACCAAGTGGGATTCGTCCCCATGCGACAAGTGGGAGACAACACCCGGAAAGTTATAGACCTCATAGATGTAGCAAATAGAGAAAACACAGAATCCCTGGTGCTTAGTTTAGATGCGGAAAAGGCATTTGATCGCCTTAGCTGGCCCTTCATGATGGCCACACTTAGCCACATGGGATTTAGGGGTCCCTTCCTAAATGCAATTCGGAATCTCTACACACACCCTTCAACACAGGTCAAGACACCCTTCGCCACATCGCCCATTTTTCCAATCACCAACGGCACCCGCCAGGGTTGCCCGCTCTCCCCCCTGCTGTTCGCCATATGTGTTGAACCCCTGGCGGCGTCCATAAGAAACAACCCCGACATTAGGGGTATACCAGTTAGAGGCAAAGAGTTCAAAGTGTCGCTATTTGTGGATGATATCATCCTCACCCTTACCAATCCCCGGACCTCTCTCCCTAACCTACACGCGGCACTAGACCACTATGGAGCAATCTCAGGTTACAAAACGAACACGTCCAAATCAGTGGCACTCCCTCTCAACATGTCAGAAGTTGAAGCGACCCATCTTAGATCCACCTTCCCCTATAAATGGGAGAAAACCTCCCTTAAATATTTAGGCGTCAATATTACCCCATCCTTCCATACCTTATACCAGGCAAACTACCCACCGATATTTAGAACGATCAGAGACTCCATCCAGAAATGGAAGTCCCACCACATCTCACTTATAGGCCGGATCACATCCGTTAAAATGGTGATTCTCCCAAAACTCCTGTACCTCTTCCAGACACTGCCCATCCCTATTCCCTACATCCAACTACGTAAGCTACAAAAAGACCTACTGAAATTCGTCTGGAATTTCAAAAAGCATAGAGTTCCTAGCTCAGTTATGACAGCATCCCGGACGGACGGGGGACTGGCGTTCCCCGATTTGATTAGGTACTACCAGGCGACCCAACTCCGAGCATTGACATCATGGTTCACACAGAGATCCTATAGTAAATGGTCGGAGCTGGAGAAGATCTGGCTAGCCCCAGTACATCCCAACAGTCTGATATGGAGTGCAAATGTGGAGGTAGAACCCGAACGCATGCTGGGTTCAATGTCGCAACTTCGCCTTCTGTGGCGCAAAGTCTCAAGCGAACACAAACTTAAATCAGAACATTCCCTGCTGAACTCCTTCCTATGCAACCCCAAACTGCCAACTAGCCTAACACACCATATGTCATGGCCCTGGGCCTCACGAAACTTGTTTCATTTCGGACATGTTGTAAACCCCAGAACTCGTAAGCTGCTCACGTTCTCGGAGCTCCAAGACAAATATGACATACCAAAACAGGCATTTTTTAGTTACCTCCAGATTAGACACTACGCCCAAACAATAGCGCCACAGCTACAATTCCCCCCCCCCTCCCCATTCGAACAGATTATATTAGAAGGACGGAACCGCAGAGGACTGATCTCGGACATATATAAAATACTAAACGAATTCCACTTCCCAACCAAGGGCAAACACTCATACATGACTAGATGGGAAACAGAACTAGGAGAAGAGCTCCCCCCAGAGGCATGGCAGGCGGTCTGGAGGCAAGCAGCCAAAACATCTATATGTACTCTATACAAGGAAAACTCCTATAAAATTCTCTATTTTTGGTACCAGACCCCTGCCATACTTCACAAAATATACCCCTCCTCAACGGATAGATGCTGGCGCTGCCAGACACATAGGGGAACGCTCTTTCATATATACTGGACATGCCCTCTCATAACCCCGTTCTGGGATCATACCCGTCAGCTCTTGATAGGACTATTTGAGACACCAATAGCAATGGATCCCAAACTTTTCCTACTAGGCCTGTCCCAACCGGAACTGACAAAGACCAGCAAAAAGCTGCTTAGACACATACTGACGGCGGCAAGGTGCCTGATAGCCCTTAATTGGAAATCCACATGCCCACCCACACATGAGGCCCTATATTCTAGGGTCAAAGATGTAGAACTCATGGAAAAAATGACAGCTAGGATCCACCAAAACTGGATGAACAACGTGGTCTGGGAGAGGTGGCATCTGCGGGAGGACTAAAGCGAAGCACACGGAACCCGAGGTAAGATTGCGTCTACAACCCCCTACCCCCCCCTCTCCCCACCCTTCTCTCTCTCCCCCCTCTCTTCCCCCGCTCTCTCCTACCCCTTTAGATAAGCAGACCCTATCTGCCAAGTTTACAAACACGTAATTATTCTTGTTCTATGCCAAGAGATTAAACACCGCTACTAGTTGGACACGGTTAGAAAGCTGTATTAGCACTCATCGGAGTACCCATAAAATGAGAAAATGCATGTATAATGACTGCTAACTATGAGTACCTGAGAAAGTCTGTAAGTACTGTTATATATTCTGTATTGCAACTGAATAATAAAAATTGTTAATTGGAAAAAAAATAAAAATAAATAGCAGGTGCCCTAAGAATACTGAGATAGTTTGACATGGCAAAGGTTTACGGCCTGTATTAAAGTCACCTAATGGAAAATAATAATGACAACGTTGGGGGTTCGGGGGGCCCAAGTGCGGCCAGGGTTCGGGCAAAGCGCCTGAGGTTAGTAGGAGAGCTTGGTTGCCCCCCCTCTTTTGGTGCGGAGCTTGGGCACTCCCGGGCCAACACGCAGTGGTTCTACCCCCAGAGGCCTGGGCTGACGCAGAGCAAGCGGCTGGCCAGAGGAAGGACTGTATGCCTAGTCAGCTGCTGAATAGTTGGTGGCCGAAACCTTGCACCTGCCGCAGTGAGATGGGAGCACTAGGGTCACACACCCTATATACAAGAATAACCTTCTTAATGTTATAGCTACCTCTGTTTCCACATGCTCCTTTTTCTATTGTTACTAATGAAAAGATAAAATGTTTGTCACCGTTAAACATGAGTTATACCTGTCTGTAAACCTGTGACTAAACCTAATAAACAAAGTTAACAAAAAAAAAAAAAAACAGAGCACAAGTTAACTGCTCCATTAAAGCATGGTCCAGGAAAACATGATCTTCTTGGTTAATCGTTACTCTAGTCCACTTGGCTGGAGTTTGACAAACTGAAATTGCAGCGAGAACTGGTTTCAAGGCTTCGCCTGCCGGAGTAATGAGTAAAAGTAAATTTTTGTATCTACGGAATCTTGGAATGAAGGAACATCTTCAATTGGTACATAGAGTTGTCTGTTTAGGACCAAGACTGCAGGATCAACTACAGGAAATGGGCCACTTTTTAGTTAAAGCAGTATTTAACCCAAAAGCAAAAATGTAATATATTGCAGTTTACCAATCAATAGATGTGGTGGCTGCGTCAGTTATATTTTCTTTGCCTTTTTCCATCGGTTTTTACCTGGTGATCTTCCCAGTAAACACACCCCCTGTATTAGTGAGAAAACTCTGGATGAATGAACACAGGCGTCACAGCAGTTAGCAGTATTGTAAGTCTGGGGGGAATGTAGTGTTAAATGTATTAACAGATGTAGATACACTAACAAATTGAAGCCAAACTCCAGCTCACGCTTTATAAATCAGTTAAACAGTTTTTCCTTTTAGGATTTTTGGAAAATGAAGACATTTAACCACTTCCCACCCAAGGACGTCATATGACATCCTGGACTTTCAGTGGGAATATCTGAATGATGCCTGCAGCTACAGGCATCATTCAGATATCCTTGTTTTCAGCCAGCGATTCTGTGCACCATAAGAAAGATCATAGGGGCAGTCCTGCCGCTTGATCATTCTTACAGGCGACAGGAGTAAAAATAAAAGTAAAATAAAAGTAAAATAACTGTCCCCGGTAGCTTGCGCTCAGAAGTGAACGCACGCGTTAGTCCCGCCCACATATGTAAACGCTGTTCAAACCACACGTGAGGTATCGCCACGTGCGTTAGAGCGCGAGTAACAATTCTAGCACTAGACCTCCTCTGTAACGCTAAACATGTAACCTGTAAAAAAATTTAAAGCGTCGCCTATGGAGATTTTCAAGTACTGAAGTTTTGCGTCATTTCATGAGTGTGCGCAAATTTAAAGCGTGACATGTTGGGTATCTATTTACTCGGCATAACATCATCTTTCACATTATAGAAAAAAAAATGGGCCAACTTTACTGTTTTGTTATTTTTGAAATCATGAAACACGTTTGAAAAATTGTTGCGCAAATACCGTGCAGGATAAAAGTTGCAATGACTGCCATTTTAATCCCTAGGGTGTCTGCTAAAATTTATTTTATATATATATATATATATATATATATATATATATATATATATATATATATATATATATATATATATATATATATATATATATATATATATATTTATCTCTATATCTCTATATCTATAATGTTTGGGGGTTCAGAGTAATTTTCTAGAAAAAGAATTATGATTTTTACAAGTAGGAGAGGAGTGCCAGAATAGACCCGGTATGGAAGTGGTTAAATACCCTTTTTTTTTTTGCACATGTCCCCCAATAAGCGTACTGTGACTTGGCCCTTGAATCATGGGGCCATGGATTATAAGCTCCTCAAAGCACAAACTGGGAGTGACTGTCGCTTTAAAGGGCGAACCGAGTCCATGGCTGGCGCTTTGACAAGGCTAAATCTGCCTGTGCGCAGCTCTACCACCTGATGCACTTGTTCCAAGATTGACTGAAACCTGAGGAAAAGACACCCACTCAGATTGTGAAAAGAGTCGCACTGGACCGTTTCCTGCATGGACTACCCAGGGAGCTCCACCGATGGGCAGCTCAGTCCGAGCCTCAGTCCCTGAATGAGAAGGCTTTCTGCTGTTGGGCGCTACAGTTGTGCGGAAAAGTTCCAGGAGTCCCTCTGTCACAAGAGAGCTGGCCCATTTCAAAGAAGTGCCTTCAAGGCAACAGGGTGGCTCCTGGTGATCGCATGGTGGCTGCTCGGGGGCATAATACAACTGCAAGGAGCACCCCAGGACCTAAGCTTCCAAGGAACAGACAGGGGGAACCCTATGAGGTTTGCCGTTGGTCCTGCCATCAACTGGGTCATCTGGTAGCCCAGTGCCCAATTAGGAAAAACCAATGGAGTGCGACATGGGTCGCCATCGCTCAATGTATGCCCATGCATTATGTGCTGCAACCAGCCTGAATCTTCACGTGTGTGGTGCGGGTCAATGGACAGTAGGTGTGTAGTGCTCCTCGACTCTGGGAGTGTCGTCACCCTGCTCCGACGGGTTGCCAAGAAAACGGGTACCAAGGGAACAGGTCGGGGTCATCTGTGTGCATGGTGATGTTATAAACTATCCGGTGGCCTGTGTGATCCTGTGTACACCAGCAGGAACGGCTACACTACAAGTTGGGGTGGTCCTGGGATTACCTCAAGACTTACTAATTGGGCGAGAGTGCCCCATGTTTTGGGACTTGCATGAGCAAAAGCTCAAAGGTTTGGGGGTTTTTCCCACAAAGCAAGAACCCACAGAGGTGGTAAAAAAATACTGTGTTGCAGGATTGGAAGCAGAAAGTACCACCTCAGAGCCAGATGTGTCAGATCTCGGGGGCTCCTGGGAAGATTTCCTTAGTGCTCAGATGAGGGACCCCCACCCGGGAACAGGACACAGTCTTAAATGGTGAACCACAGCCCCCTGGGGAGGATGTGCAGTTCCCCCATGTTGTTGTGGATCATGACTTGTTTTACAGAGTAACTAAAGTCTATAAAGAAGTGTTAGAACAACTGGTGGTACCCAAACCTTTTAGGGTCATGTACTTGGGTGTCACCTTGGAGCAGCTAAAACTCAGGAACGGATTTTACAGCGTTTTCTTTTTTTGGCCCGGTGTATATTGGGAAATTGAGGACTACTGCAAGTCTTGCCCTACCTGTCAAAAAAACGCTTCAACACCCCATTTTCGCAGTCCACTGGTACAGCTTCCAATTATCGAGGTTCCCTTTGATTGCATAGCCATGCACTTGGTGGGCCTCTTACCCAAGTCAGCTAGGGGACACCAATACATTTTAGTTGTCCTTGACTATGCCACCAGGTATCCGAAAGCGGTCCCTTTAAGAAATTGCTCATCCAAGGAAATCGCACAGATACTGTTTCAGATGTTCATGAGACACAGGCTCCGATTCGAAATCTTGACAGACCAAGGTACCCTGTTCATGTCAAACGTGATGAAGGAACTCTGTGAACTGTTTAACCACTTCCCGACCGCCCCATGTACATATACGTCAGCAGAATGGCACGTACAGGCAAAACCATGTACTTGTACGTGCTATTCTTTAGGCGCGTGGGGGGTCCGATCGGACCCCCCCGGCCGGCGGGGACGGTCGGGATCCCGTCAGGAGCGATCCAGGATGAGGGGACGGTCAGTGGTTTCTGGCCACCCCCTCGCGATCGCTCCTGGCGAATCAGATGCTTCCCCTGGCTGTGTCAATCAAAACACAGGCAGAGGAAGTGATGTCACACTCGGCGCGTCGGTCAGAAAGACCGGAACGCTGAGGAATAAACACACACAGGTTAGTGCACCAACAGTACACTGACACCAGTACACATAGGCACACAAAACACCCCCCTGTCACCCCCAGATCACCCCCTGCCCCCCGAGTCACAGTGTCACTAATTGCAGTGATCATTTATTTACTGATCACTGCATTTAGTGTCAGTGTGACTGTAATAACTGTCAGGGCAGTTAGTTTTAGGTCCAAGGTAGCCCCCTACCCCCCCCCCCCCCCTAATAAAGGTTTAACCCCTTGATTGCCCCCAGGTAACCCTTTAACCCCCTTTTGCCAGTGTCACTAAGCGATCGTTTTTCTGATCGCTGCATTAGTGTCACTGGTGTCGCTAGGTAACCATTTTTTTTTTTTAGGTTAACCGGCATGTTTATATAGGTTCATAAATAGGTTTATAGGTCAGGTACCCCCATATTCATAGTTTCATAGTTTCATAGTTAGTAAGGTTGAATAAAGACATCAGTCCATCCAGTTCAACCTGAGCGAGTGTCTACAATTGTCCCCATCCCTGTACATTGCACACTCACATCAGTCCCTACCCTCAAGGAGCCCACAATCTAAGGTCCCCATTCATATACTAGGGCCAATTTTTGGACAGAAGCCAATTAACCTACCTGCATGTCTTTGGATTGTGGGAGGAAACCGGAGTACCCGGAGGAAACCCACACAGGCACAGGGAGAACATGCAAACTCCAGGCAGGAAGTGTCGTGGTTGGGATTCGAACCAGCGACCCTTCTTACTGCTAGGTGAGAGTGCTAACCACTACACCACTGTGCCGTAACCTAAATAAAAGGTTTTAACCGCCTGATTGCCCCTAGAGTTAACCCTTTCACCAGTGATCACCGTATAAGTGTCACTGGTGACGCTGGTTAGCCAGTTAGTTATTTCGTTATTTAGGTTCCCCGTCAGGTTTTTATATAGCGTCAGGTACCCCCATATATTACCTAATAAAGGTTTTAACCCCCTGATTGCCCTTAGTTAACCCTTTCACCAGTGATCACCGTATAACTGTTACGGGTGACGCTGGTTAGATAGTTTGTTTTTTATACTGTCAGGGCACCCGCCATTTATTACCCAATAACGGTTTAACCCCCTGATCGCCCGGCAAGTGATATCAATTAGGTTTTAGGGTCAAATAAGGTCTGCGTCGCCCCAGGTTAGTGCCAGTACCGCAAACACCCACGCGCAAAGCATACACCTCCCTTAGTGGTACAGTATCTGAACAGATCGATATCTGATCAGATCTATACTAGCGTCCCAGCAGTTTAGGGTTCCAAAAAACGCATTGTTAGCGGCATCAGCCCAGATACCTGCTAGCACCACCCAAGTGCAGTATCGATCGATCACTGTCACTTACAAAACACTAAGCACACATAACTGCAGCGTTCGCAGAGTCAGGCCTGATCCCCTGCGATCGATACATTTTTTTTGTGGTAGCGTTTTGATTCAGTCGCTAACAGTCAGGAGCTTTTTTACCTGTAAATCTCAAAAAAATAAAAAAATAGTTGTCGTTTTATTGTTCTCTTTCTCTCTCTATTCTCTATTGTTGCTCTTTTTTTACTCCATTCTATTCTGCAATGTTTTATTATGTTTTATCATGCTTGCTTTTCAGGTATGTAATTTTGTTTACTGTGTTTTAGTGTTAACCATTTTTTTGTTTTCAGGTGCGCCATTCAGTTGCAGCGTGGATTTATTTATCTTGACAGCAACAGCGTTTGCTCCCACGATACATAAAGCCGCGACTCCAACGCTGTAGGAGGTGATTTCACCACCACAGTTAAAAAAAAGAGCATATATGCCGAAGCATGGGGGCAGCAGGGGGGGAGGAGCGATTGGCTCCTAATGCTGCGTACATACAGTGCCTTGCGAAAGTATTCGGCCCCCTTGAACTTTTCAACCTTTTGCCACATTTCAGGCTTCAAACAAAGATATAAAATTTTATTTTTTTGTGAAGAATCACCAACAAGTGGGACACAATTGTGAAGTGGAACAAAATCTATTGGATTTTTGAAACTTTTTTAACTAATAAAAAAAATGAAGTGGGGCATGCAAAATTATTCGGCCCCCTTGCGTTAATACTTTGTAGAGCCACCTTTTGCTGCGATTACAGCTGCAAGTCGCTTGGGGTATGTCTCTATCAGTTTTGCACATCGAGAGACTGAAATTCTTGCCCATTCTTCCTTGCAAAACAGCTCGAGCTCAGTGAGGTTGGATGGAGAGCGTTTGTGAACAGCAGTTTTCAGCTCTTTCCACAGATTCTCGATCGGATTTAGGTCTGGACTTTGACTTGGCCATTCTAACACCTGGATACGTTTATTTGTGAACCATTCCTTTATAGATTTTGCTGTATGTTTGGGATCATTGTCTTGTTGGAAGATAAATCTCCGTCCCAGTTTCAGGTCTTTTGCAGACTCCAACAGGTTTTCATCCAGAATGGTCCTGTATTTGGCTGCATCCATCTTCCCCTCAATTTTAACCATCTTCCCTGTCCCTGCTGAAGAAAAGCAGGCCCAAACCATGATGCTACCACCACCATGTTTGACAGTGGGGATGGTGTGTTGAGGGTGATGAGCTGTGTTGCTTTTACGCCAAACATATCGTTTTGCATTGTGGGCAAAAAGTTTGATTTTGGTTTCATCGGACCAGAGCACCTTCTTCCACATGTTTGGTGTGTCTCCTAGGTGGCTTGTGGCAAACTTTAGACAAGACTTTTTATGGATATCTTTGAGAAATGGCTTTCTTCTTGCCACTCTTCCATAAAGGCCAGATTTGTGCAGTGTACGACTGATTGTTGTCCTATGGACAGACTCTCCCACCTCAGCTGTAGTTCTCTGCAGTTCATCCAGAGTGATCATGGGCTTCTTGGCTGCATCTCTGATCAGTCTTCTCCTTGTCTGAGCTGAAAGTTTAGAGGGACAGCTAGGTCTTGGTAGATTTGCAGTGGTCTGATACTCCTTCCATTTCAAAATGATCGCTTGCACAGTGCTCCCTGGGATGTTTAAAGCTTGGGAAATCTTTTTGTATCCAAATCCGGCTTTAAACTTCTCCACAACAGTATTATGGACCTGCCTGGTGTGTTCCTTGGTCTTCATGATGCTCTCTGCGCTTTCAACAGAACCCTGAGACTATCACAGAGCAGGTGCATTTATTCAGAGACTTGATTACACACAGGTGGATTCTATTTATCACCATCAGTCATTTAGGACAACATTGGATCATTCAGAGATCCTCGCTGAACTTCTGGAGTGAGCTTGCTGCACTGAAAGTAAAGGGGCCGAATAATTTTGCACGCACCACTTTTCAGTTTTTTATTTGCTAAAAAAAGTTTAAAATATCCAATAGATTTCGTTCTACTTCACAATTGTGTCCCACTTGTTGGTGATTCTTCACAAAAAATTTAAATTTTATATCTTTATGTTTTGAGCCTGAAATGTGGCAACAGGTTGAAAAGTTCAAGGGGGCTGAATACTTTCGCAAGGCACTGTACGGTCGAAATTCCGACGGAGCCCTGCCCCGTGGAAAAGTGCGACTGTGTGTACATGGCATAACTTTTGTGGGCGGATGCCCCCATGCTTCGGCATATATAAATGGTGCATGTATGCCCATCATTAGAAGTGGGTGGATGAAGGGAGGTAATCTAATGGTGGGCATACCCACCAATCAATCTTTTTTTCGTTCAGCCAAGAGGCTGCATGAAAAAAAAAAAGATTACAATATATGTCCAGTATGTTGCTGGACTTTGAATGGTTATACCAGAATGATGCCTGCAGGTTTAGGTATCATCTTGGTATCATTCTTTTCAGCCAGTGATCGGCTTTCATGTAAAAGCAATTCTAGCGGGTAATTGGTCTCTAGACTGCTTTTACAAGCAGTGGGAAGGAATGTCCCCCCTCCCGGATATAAACCGTGCCATTGGGAAATTGGGAAAGCGTTTTATCACACCGATCTTGGTGTGGTCAGATGCTTTGAGGGCAGAGGAAAGATCTAGGGTCTAATAGACCCCAATTTTTTCAAAAAAAGAGTACCTGTCACTGCCTATTGCTATCATAGGGGATATTTACATTCCCTGAGATAACAATAAAAATCGTAACAAAAAAAAAAAAAATGGAAGGAACAGTTTAAAAAAAAAAAAAAAAAAAAACCCAAAAAAAAAAAAAAAAAAAAAAAAAAAAAAAAAAAAAAGCACCCCTGCCCCCCCTTCTCTTGCGCAAAGGCGTACACAAGCGTTGGTCTGGCATCATATGTAAACAGCAATTGCACCATGCATGTGAGGTATCACCGCAAAGGTCAGATCGAGGGCAGTAATTTTAGCAGTAGACCTCCTCCGTGAATCTAATGTGGTATCATGTAAAGGCTTTTAAAGGCTTTTAAAAATGTATGTAGTTTGTCGCCACTGCGTGTTTATGCGCAATTTCAAAGCATGTCGTGTTTGGAATCCATGTACTCGGCCTAAGATCATATTTTTCATTTCATCAAAAATTTGAGCAATGTATAGTGTTTTAGTGCATTAAAATAAAAAAAAGTGTATTTTTTCCACAAAAAATGCGTTTGAAAAATCGCTGCACAAATACTGTGTGGAAAAATAAAATGCAACACCCACCATTTTAATCTGTAGGGCCTTTGCTTTAACAATATATATAGTGTTTGGGGGTTCAACGTAATTTTCTTGCAAAAAAAAAAAAATGTTTTCATGTAAAAAAAAAGTGTCAGAAAAGGCTTTGTCTACAAGTGGTTAGAAGAGTGGGTGACGTGTGACATAGGCTTCTAAATGTTGTGCATAAAATGCCAAGACAGTTCAAACCCCCCCCCCCCCAAATGACCCCATTTTGGAAAGTAGACACCCCAAGCTATTTGCTGAGAGCAATGTTGAGCCCATTAAATTTTTTTTTTTTTTGTCCCAAGAGATTGAATAATGAAAAAAAAAATATATATATATTTTTTTTTACAAAAAGTTGTCACTAAATGATATATTGCTCAAACATGTCATGGGCATATGTGGAAATACACCCCAAAATACATTCTGTTGCTTCTCCTGAGTACGGGGATACCACATGTGTGGGACTTTTTGGGAGCCTAGCTGCGTACGGGACCCCAAAAACCAAGCACCGCCTTCAGGCTTTCTAAGGGTGTAATTTTTTTATTTCACTTCTCACTGCCAATCACAGTTTCAGAGGCCATGGAATGCCCAGATGGCATAAAACCCCCCAAAATGACCCCATTTTGGAAAGTAGACACCCAAGCTATTTGCTGAGAGGTATGGTGAGTATTTTACAGATCTCGCTTTTTGTCACAAAGTTTTGAAAATTGAAAAAAGAAAAATAATATTTTTTTTTCCTTTACTTTCTTCATTTTCAAAAACAAATGAGAGCTGTAAAATACTCACCATGCCTCTCAACAAATAGCTTGGGGTGTCTACTTTCCAAAATGGGGTCATTTGGGGGGGTTTTGTGCTATTTTGGCATTTTATGGCCTTCGAAACTGTGATAGGTAGTGAGGAGTGAAATCAAAAATTTGCACCCTTAGAAATCCTGAAGGTGGTGCTTGGTTTTCGGGGCCCCGTACGCAGCTAGGCTCCCAAAAAGTCCCACACATGTGGTATCCCCATACTCAGGAGAAGCAGCAAAATGTATTTTGGGGTGCATCTCCACATATAACCATGGCATGTGTGAGCAATATATCATTTAGTGACAAATTTTTTATTTTTTTGTCTTTATTCAATCACTTGGGACTAAAAAAAAAAATATTCAATGGGCTCAACATGCCTCTCAGCAAATAGCTTGGGGTGTCTACTTTCCAAAATGGGGTCATTTGGGGGGGGGTTTTGTACTTCCCTGCCATTTTAGCACCTCAAGAAATGAGATAGGCAGTCATAAATTAAAAGCGGTGTAAATTCCAGAAAATGTACTCTAGTTTGTAGACGCTATAACTTTTGCGCAAACCAATAAATATACGCTTATTGGCATTTTTTTTTTACTAAAGACATGTGGCTAAATACATTTTGGCCCAAATGTTTGACTAAAATTGAGTTTATTGGATTTTTCTTATAACAAAAAGTAGAAAATATCTTTTTTTTTCAAAATTTGCGGTCTTTTTCCGTTTATAGCGCAAAAAAAAAAAAAAAAATCACAGGAGGCAATCAAATACCATCAAAAGAAAGCTCTATTTGTGGGAAGAAAAGGACGCCAATTTCGTTTGGGTACAACATTGCATGACCGCGCAATTACCAGTTAAAGCAGTGCAGTGCGAAATTGAAAAAAGACCTCTGGTCCTTTGGCTGCCAATTGGTCCGGGGCTGAAGTGGTTAAGATTAAATACTTGCGGACTTCAGTGTATCACCCACAAACTGATGGGTTAGTAGAGCGGTTCAACAAAAGCTTAAAGGAAATGCTAAACAAAGTAGTTGAGGATGGTCGGGATTGGGATTGCTTGTTGCCTCCCTTGTTGTTTGCCATAAGAGTTTCTCCCCCTTTGAGTTGGTTTATGGGAGACACCCCCGACTACTGGACATAATGAAAGACGTGGGAACAAGAAGCTTCCCCGTATCGGAGAGTGGTACAACACGCCTCTCAAATGCAGGACCGAATAACAAAAGTTATGCCCATAGTATGGGAAAATTTTCAGGCTGCCCAAAATGCCCAGAGTCGTGTATACAACTGATCTGCCAATGTTAGAGAGTTTAAACCTGGGGTACAGGTGCTGGTGTTAGTGCCTACCGTGGAGAGTAAGTTTCTCGCCAAGTGGCAAGGACCTTTTGAGATAGTTGAGAGGGTGGGCAAGGTCAACGATAAAGTCCATCAGCCCACCAAACGTAAACCCTACCAGAATTACCACGTCAACTTGATCAAACCATGGAAAGATAGACAGGGCTGGGCCTAACGTCAGTAATTGAAAATAATGTCATCACAGACCCTGGCGTTCGAGTAAACCTCAAACCCTACCACATACCCGAAGCTCCCAGGAATATTGTCCCGGCCAAATTTAAGAGTATGTTCAACATTGGGATCATTGAGAAGTCTTCCAGTAGCTGGTCCAGCCCTATAGTCCTTGTACCCAAGCTGAATGGAACCTGGCGGTTCTGCAATGATTTTCGCAAGTTAAATGAAGTCTCCAAGCCAGACGCGTATCCCATGCTCTGGGTGGATGAGTTAAATCGAGAGATTAGGACTGGCCCGGTACATCACCACTCTTGACTAGACCAAGGGATACTGGCAGATCCCGCTTTCCCCAGAGGCTAAATAAAAAACTGCATTTGCCACACCAGAGGGGTTATTTTCCAGAGGGCCATGGACTTCATCCTGAGACCTCATAAGGAATTCTCAGGAGCCTATCTTGACATTGTCATCTTTAGTCAGGACTGGGAGAGTCACTTACCGAAGGTCCAGTTGAGTTCACAGTGACGCGGAAAAGAGCAAGGCTGGGTTGGAGGAGGCCCACTACCTGGTGTAGGCAGGGGCGTGATTTAACCCCAACTAAACAAGGTGGAGGCTATCCAGAAATGGCCACCACAAAGAAACAGGTGAGTTCTTTCCTTGGCATTGTGGGCTATTATAGGAGGTTTATCACCAATTTTGCCAGTCTAGCATTGCCTCTGATTGATCTCACAAAGGGAAAAAACGCAACTGTTAAGTGGAGTGCAGAAGCAGAAGCAGCATTCTGCCAGTTTAAGCAAGCTTTGTGCCAGGAACAAGTGTTGGTAGCTCCCGACTTCCAAAAAGAGTTCCTGGTACAAACAGATGTCTCAAAGTTGGGTCTGGGTGCAGTACTGTCCCAGATGTTTGGGGGGGATGAGCACCCTGTTTTTCAATTATTCCATTGTGGAAAGGGAGTTTCTTACATTAAAATGGGCTTTGAAGACACTCCGCTACTACTTGTTGGGCCGACCCTTCAAGTTAGTTTCAGATCATGCACCCCTTACATGGATGGCCCAAAATAAAGACAAAAACTCCAGAATCCCCCAGTGGTTCCTTGCTCTACAGGACTTCAAGTTTGTAGTGGTACATAGAACAGGAAAGGTACATCAGAATGCGGATGCCCTTTCCTGGGTCTATTGCCACTTGATTCGTGGTCGTGGTGTCCAGACCCCTGGCCTGGAAGGGGGCGGGGGGGGGATTTGTAGAGGGTCAGCCTGGGGCAGGGTTAAGAAGGGGTTAATCGAAGAGGGCAAGTGCTTCCCCTTCAGACCTGCTTATTGTCAGTTGGGCTGAAAGTGTCAGATGAGAGCTGTTTGAGTAGGCGACAGACACAGCAGCATGCTGTCTGAAAAGTTCCATTGCGGGATTGTGTACTTGCTGGGTGAGCTTAACCACATAAAAAGACTGTAGCTCTGATTAGAGCCATTAACTATCGCCTGTAAGCTTTGGAACTGTAAGCTTTACCTGTGTGCACAACTGTGTGACAAGACCGCCTGTCGTGTCTTCTGTTTGTTTTTGCCAATTTGCTGAATAAAGCCATTTTTTTTTTTACTGGACTGTCTGAGCTGGCTGTTCACCCCTTTGATCCCCTACGCAGGATATCACCCAAGGTCTATGAAAACTTTTGCCTGTGTCCTGAACTGTACAATTAAGATAGAGGGCCTCTAACCGTATGACTACCAGGTCTCTGAACATAGGATTATGTTCCAGAGGGCCATGCTCTTAAAAGGCAAAATCCACCACAGGAACCACCTACTTACAAAGAAAATTCTCAATAAGATACTGTTAAGCAAAGCATTTTGAAGGAGCAAAAGATCTTCTCCAGTTGAGGCCAGTCCCCCTACAGGATAGGCTCTACCAGCAAGTAGACAGGGAAAGTCTTTGCGGGTTTAGGCAACTTAAAGGCCCCCATACTAGATTACTTGGGGTGAGCAGATTTGGGCCGCTATGATGTTAAATAGGAGTGTACAGTGTCAATAGGTGCAACTACTGTATCTTTCAGCTTGGCTGAAATCTCCGTTACAAAACAAAATTATCTTGACTTACTCAGAAGGATCAGCCTCAAATGCCACCTCCTTCAGGTAACTTGTCTAGCTCAAGAAATGCACAGGACATGTCTGGTTTGCTCAGGTGAACTAGGCGCCACTGCGATTTGGGGGTTCACAGAGCTCCAAGGGGTTTGGTAAAACATATTTTTTATTGGTAGAAGTGGAGTATAACAGTAAAATACTATACACTGGGATAGGATCACACAGATATGAGGTAATTTATAGGCATTTGTCACATGGTAAGGGTACAGTGACACAAAGATATTAGTAATTGGTAGTCTCATATGGCCATGTTACTTCAAGGGATAGGGTAGAATGATAATCCAACCAAGAAAAAAAAAAAAAAAAAAATCAATACATCATGCCACTCCTCCTCCACCAGTTGTGGGATGGTCCTGATAGGAGATTAACAAAGGAGCTTCCTTAGGGCTCCACTGACCCAGAGAAACAAATCTACCATACTGTACAGCTGTAATCCATCTATTGGCGAAATAATTCAAACTCCATCTGCTGTCATTCAACTACCACACAAATTCTTTGAGGGCATATACTGCAATGTGCCAGCCCAAACAATGAGGCTGTTCTCTATAAAACTTTTCCACAAACACATGGTCCACCTATATAAAAGAAATTAAAGTTCATAATGCATCTACTTTCAGAGATACCTGTAAGCGGTTAGTAGGTAGTCATTTGGTTTAAGACCAGGTGGGTGGTGTCTATTGCTTTTACGTTTTATGGTCAAAACAGGAATTCACTGTCATTTGCTTTTACACTTTTCAACTCAACGACTCTTGTACTACAAAAAGGAAAAATACAACTCTGCAGCAATTTAAATTAATTACAATGAGTCCATTGAAGGTTGCAGGAATTCAGAAATAGTTGGCTTATACTGCCAACTATCCTTTTCCTTTATTCAGGTACGTTGGAGGTGTCAGCAGCCTCAAGGACTGAGCACCGGGCGGAGCTTTTATGTGGGAAAGTTGCAGCGCCTTCACACCTGCTTTTCTAACATACATCAATGTCCAGAGCTGCTGATAAGACCCCTTTCACACCAAGGGCGTTTTGCAGGCGCTATAGCGTTAGAAATAGTGCCTGCAATCCACCCTAAAACAGCTGCACACACTGCAGCGGTGCGCTGACAGGACGTCAGGAAAAGTCCTGCCAGCATCTTCTTTGGAGCGGTGAAGGAGCGGTGAACTCACCGCTCCTCCACCGCTGCTCCCCATCAATGGGGCAGCGCTGTAATACCGGCGGCAAAACGCTGATATTGCAGCGTTTTGCCAGGGGTTTTAACCCTTTCTCGGCCGCTAGCGGGGGTAAAAGCGCGCCGCTAGCGGCCGAAATGCGCCTCAAATCAGACGGTAAAACGCCGCTAAAAATAGTTGGTTTACCGCCGACACTATGGGCGGTGTGGTGTGAAAGGGGTCTAAGCCAGTACAACTGGCCTTGTTGTACCAGGCCCAGAGTCTTCAGCTCAGCAGGGGGGGGCTGGGCAACCTCAGTCACACACAGTCAGTCTGGTACCCTTTGTGTAGAAGCCTGCACGAGTGGCTGAGCTTCCAGCATGTCCAAGTCCTGCCTGTCAAAACGTTTGGTTGCTAGGATGCTAGACGGGCCCAGCAACCAATCAGTTGCATGGAGGCCTCGGCATCCAGAGGAGGAAGATGTAACTTCCTCCTCCTGAGCGGCTCCGCCTCTACCTTTAGAGTTAATTCACACAGGCAACTTTGGATCAGACTTCAAGTCGCCCCAAGTCGCCCTACATGAAAAAAAATCAATGTAAGTGAATGGATCCGTCTTAATGCACACTACTGCAGTCGCTCCGACTTCAGAAAAGGTTCCTGTACTACTTCAATCCGACTTGTACCCATAGAATTCAATGGAAGTCCCCTCCAAGTCGAATCTCCATCTATAGTGAAGCGACAATGGCGGCTCTCTCACAGAATAATGAGCTCTCGACGGGGAACTCCACGTCAAAAAAAAAAAAAAACAACAGCATGGGTTCCCCTCCAAGAGCACACCAGGCCCTTAGGTCTGGTATGGATTGTAAGGAAAACCCCCTACGCCGAAAAAACTACTTGGGGGTCCCCCCAAAATCCATACCAGACCCTTATCCGAGCACGCAGCCCGGCTGGTCAGGAAAAAGGGGGGGGTGATGAGCGAGCTCCCCCACCCCAAAGCACCTTGTCCCCATGTTGATGAGGACAAGGGCCTCTTCCCGACAACCCTGGTCGTTGGTTGTCGGGCTCTGCGGGCGGGGGGCTTATCAGAATCCGGGAGCCCCCTTTAATAAGGGGCCCCCCAGATCCCGGTCCCCCACCCTATGTGAATGCGTATGGGGTAAAAAAAAAACACACTACAGGTTTTTAAAGTAATTAGGCAGCTCGCAGGGGTCTCTTCCGACTCCTCTGCCGGGCTCCTCCGTTATCTTCTTCCAGCTCTTTTACTAGCGGTGGCCCGGTCTTCTGTCCTCCCTCTTCTTCCGATGAGGACACAATGCTCTCTCCCGCTGTAATGCCGTGTGCCTATATAAGTTGTTGCGCACTCCGCACATGGCATTTCAGTGGGAGAGAGCGTCGTGTCAACATCGGAAGAGAGAAGGGCGGAAAAGACTGGGACACCGCTAGTAAAAGAGCAGGAAGAAGATAGCGGAGGAGACTGGGAGAAGAGGCCGGAGAGAGTGGTGGAGTCGTAAGAGACCCCCGAAGTCGGAAGAAGACCCCCGGAGCTGACTAATAAGTTACTTTAAAAACCTGCAGTGTCTTATTTTATTGACACTTTTTCCCCCCAGGTGAATGGGTAGGGGTACTATGTACCTCATACTCATTCACATAGGGTGGGGGGCAGGGGGCCTCCTTATTAAAGGGGGCTCCCGGATTCCGATAAGACCCCTGCTCGCAGACCCCGACAACCAACGGCCAGGGTTGTCGGGAAGAGGCCCTTGTCCTCAAGACAAAACATGGGGACAAGGTGCCTTGGGGAGGGGGGGGGGGGCGCAGGGTGCCCCTTCCCCAAAGCACCCACCCCCCATGTTGAGGGCATGCGGCATGGTCCGGTTCAGGGGGGGGGGGGGCTCGCTCGTCCCCACCCCCTTTCCTGACCGGCCGGGCTGCGTGCTCGGATAAGGGTCTGGTATGCTCTTGGAGAGGAACCCATGCCGGTTTTCAATTTAAAATTTGGCGTGGAGTTTCCCCTCGAGAGCTGATTATTCTGTGATTGGCCACGGCCAAAGTCGCCTGGCCTGGGGGCGACTTAAAGTCGTGTCGCAAGTCAAGCTGTTATTCATACTCAAGTCGTGTCCAAGTTGCCCCAAAAAGTCGTTCTGGAAGTAGTGTTGCCCCTGTGTGAACCGGCTCTCAGCGATGTACTGACAATAGAAGGGCCGGGAGTCTGAGGGGACCTGCCATCTGGACAGGGACACTGCTAATGTGAGTGAGCAGAGATCCTGCCATAGCTGCACACAGGGGAGAGGGGAGGGATCACAGGCGTCTTCTAGAGGGAGGGAGGACATGCTTCCCCAGAGCTATTTACAATGACTGCAACATCACCATCCACAATACTTGTACTATGCCTGCAGTCTCTCACCGTCTGATGATTTCTATCAGCGGCCCTGTCAATGCACATAACATCAAGCATGACGAAATACATTGACCACAGTTAGACGCACTGACGTCACCACACATGCTGGCCAGTTGATTTGGACTTTCAGATTGTAATATTGAGATCTGCATTTGTGAACATTGATGTTTTACACTTCTTTTTAATGTGAGTTGTTTTGATCACTTCATTTTAATAAAGCAAAGCAATTATACTGGTTTACACTATAGGGAGCACTTTTCTTGTGCTTTACTCTCTTGACGTGTAATACATGGTCTGTTGGTGGTGGAAATGAAACTGAATGATTTCTATGCCAAATATATGAATCAATTAATTTTTATAGCTTGTGTGACCACTCAGCCTATGGGGGGTTATTACCATTTGGAAAGCAGCCTTAGATTTAATGTGGTGGTGTAATTTCACTACAAAATGTGTTTTGTTAATGGAACATTGTCTCACAAGCAAATTGGGATATTTGTGTAATATTGTAATATTGCATGCCACAGCTTGCACTTTATATTATATGGTGTGCGTTTGTATAGTGTTCTACATGAACTTTACAGTTCCATGTTTTTAATGCACTTTCATGATGACTTTGCGTTTTGTTTTTTTAGTCAGATTAACGTAGCATTTATTTAAAAAAAAAAAAAATGTATAGTTTAAATCTATATTAATGTGTCCAGGAATGGCCAAAGAGTCTGGATCCAATTCCAACTGATTTGCTGGCTGGACTTGAAAAAAGTTGCTCAGTAACAATCCTCATGAAACTCAAAATGTAAAGAGTGCAAAGCCGATAAAAGAACTACCCACGCAGACTAATTGGTGCTAAGGGTGTATATGCTAAATACTGACATGAAAGGAGTGTTTATGTCCCAGTTATTTTGCGATTTGAATTTAACATGAAAGAGTATTTCTAGAGCCATGGGGCCCAACAATTGGCCTGCTGGCTATCCTTGTGCAGCCCACCACATCCTGGACTGGGTCTACCACCTATTGGGCAACTTCCAGAGTGGCAGCGGGGTGCCTGGAACCCTCCAGCATTCTCACAGCCAGCACTGAAATGAAGCCAATACCATCAGGCAGAGTGATCTCTGCTAGACAGTATACATTCAGCCCAACAGTATTAGGGGGGGGGGGGGAGGGATCAGTGTAGGAGCAGGTGATCAGGTTAATACAATGTGATCAATGTGGGGGAGTTGAAAGCACTGCCATGGACCACCTTTTATTTGTGTGTGTGTGTTGGGCAGAGGGCATCGGCTGTGTATAAATTGTATTTAGCATCAGCTAGAGTATACAGCGCTGTATTTTGGCAGTGGTACAGGGACATTCCATGTGCTGCCAGAACAAAATAGAGTTGGGCTGAGTGCTCCTCAGTTTTGTATTTTTATGAATAAATACAAGGATTCCTTTGATTTTCTGATGTGGAGAGGCAGGTAGAGGACACATATATATATATATATATATATATATATATACACACACACACACACACACACACACATATATACAGAGCCGATCGGCCCTATAGGCACACTATGCAAGCTGCTTAGGGCCCCCCCAAGACCCATCATCCCCCCTGCACCTCTGGCTGGCCGTTTAGATTGCGGTGAGGAGAGGTGGGAGGAGGTGGAAGGCGGCGATCGGCAGCTCTATGGTGCCTGAGTGGGCGGCGGGATCTCCCTGGGGTTTGTAGTACTCTCGGTGGAGAGGAGAAGGGAGGGGCCTCTGACCCAGGCAGGTATCAGTTTCACTTTCACTCTGCTTGAACACTGTTGCTGATGCCCGGGTCAGAGGCCCCTCCCCTCTCAGCTGTATACATTCGGAGATAGAACTACTAGCCCCAGGGAGATCCCCCTGCCTGTGGACACCATATAGCTGCCGATCGCCGCCTCCCATCTCCACCAGCCAGGTACTGGGGAACCTCTGCAGGGGGGGGGGGGGGGGGAGTCAGCGGTTTGGGGGCCCAAATGTAAGAGGGGGGGCCCTCTGGGGACACTAATGCAAGGACGGGGCCCTCTGGGGACACTAATGCAAGGACGGGGCCCTCTGGGGACACTAATGCAAGGACGGGGCCCTCTGGGGACACTAATGCAAGAGGGGGGGCTCTCTGGGGACACTAATGCAAGAGGGGGGGCTCTCTGGGGACACTAATGTAAGAGGGGGGGCTCTCTGGGGACACTAATGTCAGAGGGGGGGCTCTCTGGGGACACTAATGTCAGAGGGGGGGCTCTCTGGGGACACTAATGTCAGAGGGGGGGCTCTCTGGGGACACTAATGTCAGAGGGGGGGCTTTCTGGGGACACTAATGTCAGAGGGGGGGGCTTTCTGGGGACACTAATGTCAGAGGGGGGCTCTCTGGGGACACTAATGTCAGAGGGGGGGCTCTCTGGGGACCCTGTGTAAGGAGGGGCTCTCTCTGGGGACCCTGTGTAAGGAGGGGCTTTCTGGGGACCCTGATGTAAGGGGAGGCTCTCTGGGAAACCTAATGTAGGGGGGGGGGCTCTCTGGGAAACCTAATGTAGGGGGAGGCTCTCTGGGGACCCTGATGTAGGGGGATACCCTCTGGGGACCCTGATGTAAGTAGGGAGGCTCACTGGGCACCCTGATGTAAGGAGGGGCTCTCTAGGGACCCTGGTGTAAGGAGGGGCTCTCTAGGGACCCTGATGTAAGGGGGGCTCTCTGGGGACCCTGATGTAGGGGGAGGCTCTCTGGGGACCCTGATGCAAGGGGGGATCTCTGGGGACCCTAATGTAGGGGGAGGCTCTCTAGGGACCCTGATGTAGGGGGAGGCTCTCTAGGGACCCTAATGTAGGGGGAGGCTCTCTAGGGACCCTAATGTAGGGGGAGGCTCTCTAGGGACCCTAATGTAGGGGGAGGCTCTCTAGGGACCCTAATGTAGGGGGAGGCTCTCTAGGGACCCTAATGTAGGGGAGGCTCTCTAGGGACCCTAATGTAGGGGGAGGCTCTCTAGGGACCCTAATGTAGGGGGAGGCTCTCTAGGGACCCTAATGTAGGGGGAGGCTCTCTAGGGACCCTAATGTAGGGGGAGGCTCTCTGAGGACAATGATTTAACCTCTAACCGACCGCCCACTGTCTATTGACGGCGGAGCGGTGCGGCTCTTGTAGCGGGACGCGGTCATATGACGTCATCTACATTTTGGCCACTAGGGGGGGCACGCG
>CM053035.1:78000997-78015997 GCA_028564925.1 Lithobates sylvaticus
GAGACATAAGAGGTCTATTAGAACCCCAACATATCCCCTGCCCTCCAAGACAACAAACCATGCACAGATCTTGCTTGGTTACTGAATTCCCTGGCTACAGTAGGACACCTGCATCCCTGACGGGTAGTGTTGAAATTCTTGTAGTTTCCAGGTTCATTCAGTACAGAGGAGATGGAGACAGTACCAAGATCATGGCTGCAGAATAACTACTTGCTGACAGGACCTTTTTATACATTGATTGGTCAGCGAGTGGTTAAGGTATGCTGTGTGAAAGGGAAATTATACTTTTTTTTTCTTCTCAAAAGTGGAAATAGACACAAGTATATCCAATCAAAACGCCCCCCCTCCCCCCCCAAAAAAAATAAAAATATATTGCTGTTTACAAGTTCTTAGATGTAGTGGCTACATTCGTTTTCACTTATTATTAAAGGGGTTGTAAAGGTAAAAACATCTGACAATGCTGCCCCCCCCCCCCAGCACCCCCGTTTTACTTACCTGACCTCTCGAAAGTCCTGCGCTCGCCCCAAACGTCCTCTTTGCCGCTCACCCTGGCCGTTGATTGGCTAGAGTGGATGGATTGAAAGCAGCACAGCCATTGGCTCGCGCTGCTGTCAATCACATCCAATGACGCGGAACGCCTGGGGCGGGGCTGGGTGATACAGTGAGCGGTTATGGCCGCCAGCTGTATCACTGGAGTGAGCACACAAGCGCTCCACACAATGCGAGTGAGCTCGCATGAAGTTGTGGAGTCCTTGCAGGAGGGAGCCCAGACAGCCGCCGAGGGACCCCAGAAGACCAGGTTTGGGGCCACTCTATGCAAAACAAGCTGCACAGTGGAGGCAAGTACAGTGGTGTGAAAAAGTGTTTGCCCCCTTCCTCATTTCCTGTTCATTTGCATGTTTGTCACACTTAAGTGTTTCGGAACATCAAACCAACTTAAACAATAGTCAAGGACAAAAATGTAAAGAATGAGTGTAACCACTAATGCCTGCCCCTAGGTACACCCCTCCGCGCTGATTGGATATATTTCTTCTCAATAAGTTGGATAAATAAAATAAATAAATAAATATACCAATATATAAGAATATATAAAAAATATAAATATATAAAATTAGTATAAATATTAAACACCACAGTCGGTAATAGCAGCCGCTTAAAATGTGCAAAGTATGAAAATATGGCAATTTTATAAAAACAGTCCTTCCTATATAAAGTCTCTATAATATTGCAGCAGCGCTTATGTCCTTATTCGCACCGAGGACTATACGGTAAATCACAGATGAAAGAAGATGAGTGAATATTTCAATCGCTACTGTAAAAGTTCTTTCCGTGCAAAATAATCAGTATCCACCGAGAATTCCACCAGGTATTCACCACGTGCGATATAAATTCCCCGCATGGGGATGCACTCACCAGACCCAAGTTAAAAATACGCCCATCAAATAGGTTTATCCAGCATCAGCGTTTCTCCACTCCTTATCTCCTTATGCAGCAGACATAGCAGGAACATACACCAATTCCCCTCATATAAAAAGAAGGTTGCATATAGTGTGATACTGTATAAAAGATTTTATTGGGTATAAAACTTCCCCCCCTTAGTACATAAATGCGTACCCTGCATCAATAAAAATCAAGCGTTGTATTAGTACTGTGCCTGTTAAGGTGCTTTAGCCCCGCCGGTGTTATCACTCGGCTGTATAGAACAGCGCTCAGCTTCCTGCTGCCTAGTCCCTGGAGCGCACGTTTGAGGCGCAGAACGTCACTTCCGGCCGTCGGTCACTGCCCTGACGTTTCGTCACATCCGGACTTCTTCTGAGGGCGCCCTCATCCTTAAAAGCTACACATCATGCCGAGACCCAAAGAAATTCAGGAACAATTGAGAAAGAAAGTAATTGAGATCTATCAGTCTGGAAAGGGTTATAAAGCCATTTCCAAAGCTTTGGGAATCCAGCGAACCACAGTGAGAGCCATTATCCACAAATGGCGAAGACATGGAACAGTGGTGAACCTTCCCAGGAGTGGCCGGCCGCCCAAAATTACCCCAAGAGCGCAGCGACGACTCATCCAAGAGGTCACAAAAGACCCCACAACAACGTCCAAGGAACTGCAGGCCTCACTTGCCTCAGTTAAGGTCAGCGTTCATGCCTCCACCATCAGGAAAAGACTGGGCAAAAATGGCCTGCATGGCAGAGTTCCAAGGAGAAAACCACTGCTGAGCAAAAAGAACATCAAAGCTCGTCTCAATTTCTCCACAACACATCTTGATGATCCCCAAGACTTTTGGGACAACATTCTGTGGACCGATGAGACAAAAGTGGAACGCTTTGGAAGGTGTGTGTCCAAGTATATCTGGCGTAGAAGGAACACTGCATTTCAGAAAAAGAACATTATACCAACAGTAAAATATGGTGGTGGTAGTGTGATGGTCTGGGGCTGTTTTGCTGCTTCAGGACCTGGAAGACTTGCCGTGATAAAAGGAACTATGAATTCTGCTGTCTACCAAGAGATCCTGAAGGAGAATGTCCGACCATCTGTTCGTGTACTCAAGCTGAAACGAACTTGGGTTCTGCAGCAGGACAATGATCCTAAACACACCAGCAAGTCCACCACCGAATGGCTGAAGAAAAACAAAATGAAGACTTTGGAGTGGCCTAGCCAAAGTCCTGACCTGAATCCTATTGAGATGTTGTGGTATGACCTTAAAAAGGCCGTTCATGCTCGAAAACCCTCTAATGTAACTGAATTAGGACAATTCTGCAAAGATGAGTGGGCCAAAATTCCTCCAGGACGCTGTAAAAGCCTCATTGCACGTTATCGCAAACGCTTGGTTGCAGTTGTTGCTGCTAAGGGTGGCCCAACCAGTTATTAGGTTTAGGGGGCAATCACTTTTTCACACAGGGCCATGATGGTTTGGATTTTTTTTCACCTTTAATAATAAACACCTTCATTTACAAATTGCATTTTGTGTTTACTTGTGTTGTCCTTGACTATTGTTTAAATTGGTTTGATGTTCCGAAACACTTAAGTGTGACAAACATGCAAAGGAACAGGAAATGAGGAAGGGGGCAAACACTTTTTCACACCACTGTACCCTCAAATTAAAGCCGAAATTCTGCAGTTAAAGCACATCTTGTTCAGTTCATTTCAAATCCATTGTGGTGGTGTATAGAGCCAAAAAGATTAGAATTGTGTTGATGTCCCAATATTTATGGACCTGACTGTATGTACCCGACCAAAGACAGATTTGCCTTATTTCAAACCATCTCATCAAGTCCAAAAAATCTCCTCATTTTGAAAATTGATTCGGGCTCACAATCTGACACTTGGAGGGTGAAACATCCAATTGCCAAATAATTCACGTTTTACTCCCCACCCCACAAATTATACACGAGACTAGACCACTTCTTTGCCGCGGCTCCTCTCCTGCCATATGTGGTTAATTCAGAAATTGACCCAATCACCTGGTCAGACCACGCACCCATAAAATTAGATCTTCTGTTGTCTGCACCTACACCTAGGAAATGCCACTGGCGCCTCAATGAGTGTCTCCTCACTACACCAAATGTTCAAATACACTTACAGCAAAAGTTGACCGATTTTTTTCAACTGAATGAAGGTTCGGTTGCTGAGGCCTCCACTTTGTGGGAAGCCAACAAATCTTTCTTTAGTGCGAGTGCATTTCCTCTGCTTCTCGAATTAAACAAGATCATGATCTCCAACGCTCGTCTCTTTTGACTGATTAATCCAAAGCAGAGAAGTGTCTACTCAATTCTCCCACAATGGTTCGCCTCCGCACTGTAGTCGCCTTGCGTAATCACATAAAATCTTTTAGACCTGAACAAACTTTCTAAATCTATGCTGTGTTCCAAGCAAAAGTTCTATGAATACGCTAACAAACCTCATAGAATGCTGGTCAATAAATTGAACCCCCCCCCCCCTCAATCCCTGATTTCCTAATGCAGCCGGATGGAAACCCTACTCACTGCCCCCAATCCATGTCAAAGGTCTTTGGTGAATTCTACCGGAACCTATATAACTGCCTAGCCACAGACCCGGAATTTCAATTTACCTAGGAAAAATGTAACACTTTCATTGAGTCTTTAAACCTTCCCACACTATCCCGACGACCGATCGTGACTAAACGCACCCATAACGATTGAAGAAATCACAGCAGTTATCAACCAACTCCCATCCCACAAATCCCCAGGACATGACAGGCTTCCTTACTCCTATTATAAAAAGTTCCTCTCTGTCTTAGTTCCCCTTATGGCAAGTCTATTTACTTTGCTGATGAATGGAAAAACTCCACACTCTCAATTCCTACATGCCTTTATAACGGTTATCCCGAAACCAGATAAAGACCCATCATCATTACCAGACAGTTATCGCCCCATAGCTCTTCTGAATTTGGATTATAAAGTATTCATTAAAATACTGGCAAATAGGCTCTCATTACTACTTCCCTCCCTTATACATAGGGATCAAGTAGGATTTGTCTCCACTAGGCACGCAGGAGATAATACCAGACATACCATTGATCTTATTGATTTACTGACTAAAACCAAGAAACCCGCCATAGTACTCAGCTTAGATGCTCAGAAAGCATTCGATTGCCTAAACTGGTTGTTCATTTTTGCCATACTGTCGAGATACGGATTCTCTGGTCCCTTCATACAAGCCCTAAAAGTGCTATACTCTACACCCCCCTCTCAAGTGCAGTTGGCTTCTCATATCTCCTCGCCATTCCCCCTAAGGAACGGCACCAGGCAGGGATGCCCTCTTTCCCCCCTACTTTTTATTCTCAGTCTTGAGCCCTTGGCTGAAGCCATAGGATCTCATTCGGATATAAAGTGAGTGGCGCCAAGACGTCGGGAGTACAAACTGTCCCTATTTGCCGATGACATTTTGTTAACGATTACTCACCCCCCACATTTCACTCCCGTCACTTCATGCAACCTTAAATTAATTTGGCAGCCTCTCTAGTTTTAAAATCAAACCGACCAAAACTGAAGCCCTCCCTATTAACATCCCGACAGATACACTCGAGTCTTTACAAGAGAATTTTAACTACCGCTGGTACCTCCATTTGCTTAAATATCTTGGTGTCCACCTAACTCCTTCATATTATACTCTTTTTCAAGAGAACTTTCCCCTCTTATTCATAGAAACAAACTACGGAAGACTTGGACGAAATTTCCCCTGTCCGTTATTGGGAGGATTAATGGCTTCAAAATGTCAATACTCCCTAAACTGCTATACCTTTTTGGAGACCCTCCCAGTAATGATCCCAATGCCCCAACTGAAATTACTTCAAAAGGAATTTTCAGAATTTTGTATGGAATAATACGTCCCATAGGATAGCTAGTTCAGGTCTCCTTGCATCCCGAGTTAGAGGTTTAGGAACACCGACATAATCAAGTATTATTACGCCACCCATCTAAGGGCTATAGCCTCTTGGAAAGCCAGATGCGCAGCTAATAGATGGTCCGAGATTGAGATGAGCATTACAGTTCCTGCCCACCCATGCTGCATGTTATGGCCATCCTCCGATAAATACACCTAACAATTTTGCAAGGTTTGCTTGAATCCAATGCTGTTCACGCTTTCAATCTGGAAGCGCTGCTCTGGAAAAAATACTCTCTCGTCCCCATGCTCCCCCTTGGTAAATATTCTCTTTAACCCAGAAATCCCAGACAGCTTATCCTATGATTCCATGTTACCTTGGACTCCGGCCGGCATATTCCAACTATGTCATCTGGTTCACCCAGTTACACGCAAACGTCTTACTTTTCCTGAATTGCAATCCAAGCATTAAGTCCTGAAAAAACTTTACACTTTTCTACAAATCAAAAAAATTTTGGAGTCCTGCAAACAACCTTAGATATACCCACAGATTTTGAACTGCTATGCTCTAGAGGCCCTTATGAACCTTATCTGATCTCCTCTATTTATAAGATCCTACAAGCTACCCCCATGATTACAGAGCAAAGCCATTCTTGCATGCGGAAATGGTCCCATATATTACGAAGACCCATCTCTCTGGATGAATGGAGGAAAATATGGGACGCTACATCTAAAGTCTCTAGATGTGTGGCCCAGAAGTAATCCACATATAAAATTTTAATGTTTTGGTACAGAACCCCAGAATTTCTCAAGACACGGAAATTGGCTCTATCTGGACAATGCTGGAGATGCAGCTCCTCCTTAGGTACCCACTACCATATATTCTGGGAATGTCCTATGATCTAACCCTTTTGGTTATAAGTCCACAGTCTTCTGGGAAAAGTCTTAGGCGTCCCAGTACCTCGCCACCCTATACATCTCCTCCTGGGTCTACCCTCTCCGAAAACACCTACACCGCTCAGTAAACTGATGGCATTTATTTTATCGGCAGCTAAATGGGCCATTCCACAATGCTGGCTAGCCAACACCCCCTACCTTTACACAATTCCTTCCGACCATCGCAGACATTCGTAGGATGAACCGCTTTACAGCTGTAATCGAGGATTCCTTACCCAGTTTTGACATTATATGGGTGAAATGGGACTCCTCCGAATACAACCTGGAGACTCAACCTATGGTACTAACTTGATATGTATAGAGAGCGAATCACTATATTTCTTTATGTACAAAAAAGATTATACCCAACCCACAGCTGATTGTTTTAACGGTTATACTTTTACTACCATGATGTATTTCAATTGTGTGATATTCATCTGACACTTTATAATGTTTTCAAAAAATAAGTAAAAAAAAAAAAAAAACAAACACATTTCCAGCCAGCACAGAAAATAGCTGTTGATTTTGCTTTGTCACTATGTGAGCTTAAAAGAAAAGCACAAAGAATATGTATATTATTCCCATCAATACACCATGAAATTTGAGATGGACATGCATGTGACATATAGACATGTGAAATCCAGCCTGTGTGAAAAACATGGCTGCTCACAGATACCATGGAGAAATTAGTGTAGACACAAAGGGAAAGGAAGTGTGTGATTTGCAGGATTAACAGATGAAAAAAAACAGCATTCACGCATAAGGATTCGTTATGGGTTTTGGTGGGGGCTCACACTTTATTTTTTCAATAAATTTAGCATTGCTAACATTGCTTCTAAGCAAAAGGCCCAAGTCACATGTCACAAGTCACAAGTCAGATCAGTTAAGATGCTGATCCGACTTGGATGCAACTTCCATTCAATTTAATGAGCCAAAATCTGACAAAAGCTTGACCAAAGTAGAGCAGGAACCTTTTCCAAAGTCAGACAGACAAGTCGGACCAGTTAAGATAGCCCCCATAAGGAAAGGATTTCTAGATGTGATGCGACTTGTGCTCTCAATGTGTCAGAGCAATTGTCGCACCAGTGTGGACAGGGCCTTAGAGATGTAAAACTTCTAGAAATGTTGAAGCCATGAGGGGAAAAAAAAATAAAAGTTTTCCCTGTTTTTTCTGAAAAAAATTGAACACACAAAATCAGTGTGGAGAAGTTTTACAAATTGAAAGTAATTTTCCTTATACACTGAGAATGTGAAATGCAACATATTTAAAAGTATTATGCTTGAAATGCAAGTACTCATTCAGTAAATCACAAACTTGTTTTAAATGTATTTTCTTATTACAAATTAACCAACAAGGTCTGTATACAGGTGATATACGGAAAATTAGAATATTGTGCAAAAAATCATTTCACTAATGCAACTTAAAAGGTGAAACTAATATATGAGATAGTTCAAGCCGTGATTTGTCATAATTGCGATTATGGCTTACAGCTCATGAAAACCCCAAATCGACAATCACAGAAAATTAAAATATTGTGAAAAGGTGCAATATTCTAGGCTCAAAGTGTCCCACTCTTATCAGCTAATTAGGCCATAACACCTGCAAAGGGTTCCTGAGCCTTTAAATGGTCTCTCAGTCTGATTCAGTAAGAATCACAATCATGGGAAAGACTGCCGACCTGACAGTTGTTCAAAAAATCATCATTGACACCCTCCATAAGGAGGGAAAGCCTCAAAAGGTTTGCAAAAGAAGTTGAATGTTCCCAAAGTGCTGCATCAAAGCACATTAATAGAAAGTTATGTGGAAGGGAAAAGTGTGGAAGAAAACGGTGCACAAGCAGCAGGGATGACCGCAGCCTGGAGAGGATTGTCAGGAAAAGACCAAAGGATTTTCACAAGGAGTGGACTGAGGCTGGAGTCAGTGCATCAAGGTTCAGGGCTCAGTAGTAGGCAGGGCAGTGTCCAGGGCTCAGTAGTAGGCAGGGCAGTGTCCAGGGCTCAGTAGTAGGCAGGGCAGTGTCCAGGGCTCAGTAGTAGGCCGGGCAGTGTCCAGGGCTCAGTAGTAGGCCGGGCAGTGTCCAGGGCTCAGTAGTAGGCCGGGCAGTGTCCAGGGCTCAGTAGTAGGCCGGGCAGTGTCCAGGGCTCAGTAGTAGGCCGGGCAGTGTCCAGGGGTAAGTAGTAGGCAGGGCGGCGGACAGAGGTCGGTAGCAGGCAGGACGGCGGACAGAGGTCGGTAGCAGGCAGGGCGGCGCACAGAGGTCGGCAGGGCGGCGCACAGAGGTCGGCAGGGCGGCGCACAGAGGTCGGCAGGGCGGCGCACAGAGGTCGGCAGGGCGGCGCACAGAGGTCGGCAGGGCGGCGCACAGAGGTCGGCAGGGCGGCGCACAGAGGTCGGCAGGGCGGCGCACAGAGGTCGGCAGCGCGGCGCACAGAGGTCGGCAGCGCGGCGCACAGAGGTCGGTAGCATATAGGGCGGCGGACAGAGCTCGGTAGCAAGTAGGGCGGCGGACAGAGCTCGGTAGCATGTAGGGCGGCGGACAGAGCTCGGTAGCATGTAGGGCGGCGCACAGAGCTCGGTAGCATGTAGGGCGGCGCACAGAGCTCGGTAGCATGTAGGGCGGCGGACAGAGCTCGGTAGCATGTAGGGCGGCGCACAGAGCTCGGTAGCATGTAGGGCGGCGCACAGAGCTCGGTAGCATGTAGGGCGGCGCACAGAGCTCGGTAGCATGTAGGGCGGCGCACAGAGCTCGGTAGCATGTAGGGCGGCGCACAGAGCTCGGTAGCATGTAGGGCGGCGCACAGAGCTCGGTAGCATGTAGGGCGGCGGACAGAGCTCGGTAGCATGTAGGGCGGCGCACAGAGCTCGGTAGCATGTAGGGCGGCGCACAGAGCTCGGTAGCATGTAGGGCGGCGGACACAGCTCGGTAGCATGCAGGGCGGCGGACAGAGCTCGGTAGCATGCAGGGCGGCGGACAGAGCTCGGTAGCATGCAGGGCGGCGGACAGAGCTCGGTAGCATGTAGGGCGGCGGACAGAGCTCGGTAGCATGCAGGGCGGCGGACAGAGCTCGGTAGCATGCAGGGCGGCGGACAGAGCTCGGTAGCATGCAGGGCGGCGGACAGAGCTCGGTAGCATGCAGGGCGGCGGACAGAGGTCGGTAGCATGCAGCGCGGCGGACAGAGGTCGGTAGCATGCAGCGCGGCGGACAGAGGTCGGTAGCATGCAGCGCGGCGGACAGAGGTCGGTAGCATGCAGCGCGGCGGACAGAGGTCGGTAGCATGCAGCGCGGCGGACAGAGGTCGGTAGCATGCAGCGCGGCGGACAGAGGTCGGTAGCATGCAGCGCGGCGGACAGAGGTCGGTAGCATGCAGCGCGGCGGACAGAGGTCGGTAGCATGCAGCGCGGTGGACAGAGGTCGGTAGCATGCAGCGCGGCGGACAGAGGTCGGTAGCATGCAGCGCGGCGGACAGAGGTCGGTAGCATGCAGCGCGGCGGACAGAGGTCGGTAGCATGCAGCGCGGCGGACAGAGGTCGGTAGCATGCAGCGCGGCGGACAGAGGTCGGTAGCATGCAGCGCGGCGGACAGAGGTCGGTAGCATGCAGCGCGGCGGACAGAGGTCGGTAGCATGCAGCGCGGCGGACAGAGGTCGGTAGCATGCAGCGCGGCGGACAGAGGTCGGTAGCATGCAGCGCGGCGGACAGAGGTCGGTAGCATGTAGCGCGGCGGACAGAGGTCGGTAGCATGTAGCGCGGCGGACAGAGGTCAGTAGCATGTAGCGCGGCGGACAGAGGTCGGTAGCATGTAGAGCGGCGGACAGAGGTCGGTAGCATGCAGCGCGGCGGACAGAGGTCGGTAGCATGTAGCGCGGCGGACAGAGGTCGGTAGCATGTAGCGCGGCGGACAGAGGTCGGTAGCATGTAGCGCGGCGGACAGAGGTCAGTAGCATGTAGAGCGGCGGACAGAGGTCGGTAGCATGTAGCGCGGCGGACAGAGGTCGGTAGCATGTAGCGCGGCGGACAGAGGTCGGTAGCATGTAGGGTGGCATACAGAGGTCAGTTAGGCTGTAGGGTGGAGAACAGAAGCTGGTAGCATGTAGGGTGGCATACAGAGGTCGGTAGGATGTAGAATGGCATACAGAGGTCAGTTAGGATGTAGGGTGGTGTACAGAGTTCAGTTAGGATGTAGGATAGGGGTCAGGAGGGTGGGGAAGGTACTGGGGGGGGTCAGGAGAGTATGATACTGGGCGATATGGAGGGCACGGCACTGGGTGGACAGGAGGGTATGGTATTAGGGGGGGGGGGAAATCAGGAGGGCTGGGATGTAAGGAGGGTATGGTATGGGGGGGGGGGGGGGGGGGGGGTTAGGAGGGCTGAAGTGCCAGTAAGGCTGGAGTGGTAATAGGGCTGGAGTTTAAAAAGTTTTATATGCAAAGTGGCGCAGGGAGTGTGCTGTGGCCCTGATCCCTGCCGCCTCTCACCTTCCCTTCCCTTGGATCGGTTAGGAGAGTCGGTGGTTAGGGGTGCGAAGCGCTTGGGCTTGTTCAGAGAAGAGCCCGAACCCACCCGAGCTATTCAAGGCTTTCCCCGCAGCCACACGTAATGCAACGGGCGGAGACTGCCTCTGCAGCCTGAAATTAGGTGAGCGTGCGCATGCACCGCTCTGCAGCAAGGACCGAGTCAGCGGACCAGGCAACAGCGGGACATCTTCACGGTCTACCTGTTGATTTGAGGTGCCTTTTGCAGGGAGCTTCAGTTGTCCGAACTTTTAGCCATAAAGATTCTGAACATGTGAATAGAGATGAGAGCCATTATGCAAGTTTGTCTCAACATGTTCTAGGGCATCTAATACAGAAATGTAGAGCAAAAGGCAATTGCTGTAATTTGCGCTAACAGCACAATCTTGAAATACAGGCTCATGTTGGTTGTTTATTTTCCTAGTCCAGTTTGCTTAGGTTTGGGATACTAAAATTGCAGCAAGAGCTGATTGCAGGGCTGGTCCTGCAATATTAATGGACAAGTTCACCTTATAATAAAAATAAGGGACGTGGCTAGCATTTAAAGCGGAGCAGACGTACATCTCTGGAGCTCTGATCCTGCACCTTGCTATTGGCAAACTTACAACTTACTTTTGTTCCACTCTTTGGGGACCTCGATCCACCTTCCCGACTGCCCAGTTCTTTTTTTGCCACAGTACATCGATCGAAAGGGTCCTCCCAAGACCCGATCCACACAGCCAGGTCAAAGTGCTCTCCAGCCCTCTCCTCCAACGGCCATCTTGTCCACAAGGTCTCCTGCCTCAGTCATGTTTGTAAGCACTCAGACCGCTGCAGAGTCAGCAGCTGCATATTCTCGTGCAGCAATCCTGGCAGCTATTACAGCCTGCAAAGAGACGCTGACTGCTAAAATTGACTTCCTAACGACGGATGTCAGCCTCATCTGTCATGACATGGACAAATTTTGGTCCTGGGTCTCAGAGGTAGAAGACAGCGTCTCAACAGTGGAGGACACAGTGCGGTCAGATTCTAGGGTGAAGGCCCTACAGCTACAGGTAAAAGCACTCCAGGAGCGGGCGATTGACACCCGAAAACCACCTCGGGCGGCACAAACTCTGCATACTGGGCCTACCTGAAAAGGCTGAAGGCCCCAAACCTGCTGAGTTCACACAACGCCTCCTGACTACGCTCTTTGGCCTCGACAACATGCCACCCACCTTCGTAGTGGAGAGGGCCCCACCGATTCCTCCCAGGCCTGGAGCCCCAGCGCACCCTTTTCTGCTGCGTCTACTCAATTACAGAGATCGTGGCTGTGGCTCATGCCATGCCCGAGATAAAATATGAAAATACCAATCTGTTATTTCCAGACTACTCTCAAGAGGTACAATTATGTTGCAAGTCCTTCACGACGTGCGGAGGAGGCTCCAGGAGAATGATTTGTTTCGGCCTCCTATACCCTAGCAGGCTGAGAATCACCGATGGCAACCAAACCGTCTTCTTTGACACACCTGAAGCTGCTTCAGCATGGCTGGATACCAGAGGACCCTCCCTTCTCTGCCTTCATGACAACGTTGTTCTTTTCTGTTCTCCTAATGTCAGCTAAGTACCACACACTCCTGTATTCTGTTGCTTTGTATGTGCAGAGGAGTTCTACATTTTCTCCTACTTTAGCCTACCTCCCAACGGTCCTGAACGTTTCCTCTCCTGAACTGATCACCTATTTTGTGGTGTTTTGATCTCCTGGCCATTCATCCTGTCTATGGCGCTCCAGTGTTACCCCTAGGATTACCTGTGTTACTCCAGACAAGTACTTTGTTCTTGCCTTTCCTAGCCCTCCCTCACCTTCTACACCTCAGTCTGTGCTATGCTCTGAGCACACAGAGGATCCTCAGGTTATTGGACATGGTATTGCACTATTGCCCATTATTGTTTTATGGGTATAGGCCCAGTCTGTGCCTTCCTAAGTTTCCGTGAAAGGTTTCAGACAAGGGCAGGTTAAGCACTTTGGTGCCTATAAGGGTAATGTTTTTGGTTTTGTGTTTTTTTTTTCTGTTCTGTTTTTTGTTAACACCATTTGTGATATATTTCAATACCGGCTCCCTTGGTCTTTGCTGCTACTGAAATGCCCTACTAGGCCCTTGTATCCCTCACATGCGTTCATTCTCATGAACCTGCAAGATGGTGGCACCTATTGACACCGGATTCACTATCTTGTCCTGGAATGTGAGTGGCTTGAATTCCAAAATTTAAAAAGAGCTGTGCTCTTTCATTACTTTAAATCCCATTCTCCCTATTTAGTGCTCCTACGGGAGACACATCTCATTGGCAGCAAACTGTTAGCACTTAAAAAAACCTTGGATTCAAAAAACATTTCACGCTCCATAGTCCACTTTTTCCCAGGGGGTGCCATACTGATTGGCAAGTCCCTCGTGTGTGTATTTGAACATGTCCACATGGACCCCCAGGGCAAGTAATGTGATCATGGTGCTTAAGTTATGTAGCCAACGGTATATATTTGCCAATATATACAGGTACACCCCCTCCCCCCCCTTCTTCAGTACTACTGTATGTTAACCTGGAGATCACCACCCCCTACTGCCCTGCCAAATTACTGCTTATGCCATTTTAGCCCCAGAAAGGCCCACCCCACCTAAACATTTCTTCACAGATTTGGCTGCCTGGGCCCAGGGGATGGGTGTGGAGATGGAAGCACCCCATGGTCAGATCTTATTCTCGTTTCTCTACCACATACAAAATGGCCTCCCAAATTGATCTGGCTTTCCCTAACCCGATATTGTTGTCAGATGTGTTAGATGTAGCATACCTACCCAGCAGGCCTTCAGACCATTGTCCTTTAGCCCTCATTTACTCTCCATGCTCTTGCACTTCCGCCCTGTAGCAGTTGGGGTCCCATTGTATAGCCCATCTGGACATAGTCGATAAAATACCATCACATCTCACTGAATATTGGGAACTCAACTTGGGGTTATCTTCTTCAGAGATCACTTGGGAAGCATTTACTTGAGGACAATACATTTCCTCCATATCCGCAGTCCATAGGGATCAGGTGGCAGAAGTTACCTCCCTCCAGGATGCTGTAAATTCCTGCACTGATGATTATGCCACTGACCCTACTGAAGCTTACTTTGACCAGCTGCCAGGCTAAGAAGCAGGAATTACATCTCTATTTAGCTGAAATCACTAGGCTAGAACTTAACAAGAAGCAATGATTTTTTGAACAGGGGGCCCCTGACCCAGATACCCGAGATCCAGACCCCCACAGGGGAGTCAGCCTTTTCATTACCAGCTATACTGGATGCCTTTCGGCAGTTCTATAGCTCTTTACACCTCCGTACTGCCACATGATTTTTGACCCTAGGACCTGGCTACATGGCTGGACCCCCTGGCCTTGGCTGGCTTTTGGATGTGAAATGTGATTCTTTGGTGAGGCAGATTACCCTGAACCAGGCCTTTGCAGCGATCAATTTCTTCCCAGCAGGGAGGTCCCCAGGCCCAGACGGTTTCCCCATTGAGTTCTACAGGACTCATGGCGACCTCCTGGCCCCTATTCTGGCCTCCCTTTACTCCCCAAGTTTGAATATAAGCTTTATCCCAAACGCGTAGTGTCCCCCAATGCTCCACTGTGGTGCAACCCCAATCTAGACCAAATTTATAAATTACCAGAGCCCATTGACTAAGGCTACTTTAACACTGAGGTGCTTTAAAGGCGTTATAGTGCTAAAAATAGTGCCTGTAAAGCTCCACTCCAGTGTGAAGCCCGAGGGTGCACTTGCGGGAAGTTAAAAAAAAAAAAAAAAAGTTCCTGCAAGCAGCATCTTTGCCTCGCTTTAGGAGCGGTGTATACAAACTTTCCATTTGCAGAATCTTGGAAAGAATGAATATATTCAATCGGAACAGTGAGATTGTTGTTTAGGACAAAGGACAGGATCAACCACAGAATGGAGCACTTTTTATTGAACTTTGTCCACTCGATAGGCAGCCGACAAGTGGCTAACTGGGAATTTACTTCAGGACTTTAGCTTTAAATACCATGGCTGCAGCTAGATGCTATAACTCTGGTATTTTCTTTTCCCTCAGGCCACTCACCAGTGGTTCCAGGGCTTACATTACCGACCGATGAGCCCAGGAACCATCAGGCGTCAGCAGTCTTATACCATAGGGATAAGCGATGGCAAGATGGCCACCGCTCATCTGTTTGCCCTAGGAGG
>CM053035.1:78020997-78040997 GCA_028564925.1 Lithobates sylvaticus
TTAATGTGAGTACAGAAAATGAATCTCAGGGATTTGAAGTACAGGAGCCGTATTGATCCTACCTATTACATTACTGGAATTTACATACTATTCAAGACCACACTGTTTAAGGAGCTGTGGTGAAGCAGAATCCTACCAATGTCATGCAGAGTGCAGCGAGACTTTACCCCACACACCACTGGGAGTCGCTATTACGCAATCTGGGGCTTCTTCTGGAGATTGTTGGTTACCATTTGTGGATTGCAGGATGATGGATGAACTCAGATTCATCTTGACCTATTGACATGGGTGTCATCCCCAGTTCGACCTGAAATCCAGGAACTCAGCCCACTGTATTACCTATTATGCATATATTGGAAGTCAGCGTATTTCCCAGTTGGACAGCACCAGTTAAGGGAACAAGCCCGCACCAGTTGGATAGGGTGCAGGGCAGGGAGGGGGTGGGAGTTATTTCAGTTATTGTTTTGATGGTTTTTTTTGTGCATACTAAATTCAGACAGCAAGTATCACCTCATGGAAAATGTTTATGTGAATGCTTATATACGCTACGGGAAATAATCCTATTGAGGCTGGGCTTGGGCACCGTGTACCCAAGTACCACGCGCATGAGGGAAATGTTGCCAAACATGACTATGCAAAATGATCCACGAAGCTCCAGTCCATGGCATCTTTAAAGTTCATCACATGGAATGTGAGGGGCGTTCGCGAGAAAATTAAGCGAGCGGCGGTCCTCACATCCCTCAAGAAACAATTTGCAGATGTGATAGCATTGACGGAAACGCATGTTGAGGGGAGCATCCAGATGGCACTTCGCCGTCCATGGATTGGGTGGGCGTTCCATTCTACCCACACATCCCATGCTAGAGGTGTCTCCATTTTGATTGCTAAATCAGTTCATTTTGAGTTGTGCGAGTTGTCCACTGACACGCAGGGACGTTACGTATTCCTCTTAGCAAAGCTATATGGTGAACCCCTCCTTATACTGGCGTTCTACGTGCCTCCCCCGTTCAATATCACCATAATAAAGGGAGGGATTGTCCTTTATGGCCCGTCATCCTACAATACCTGCAGTCTGGATGAGTGATTTCAATACCACGCTAAACCCAACTTTGGACAGGCTGCTATTGACTTCGCCCATCGTGAACACACCTACTGAAACCAAACTCTCTAGACTCATTTCCACCTTTCATTTAACAGACACGTGGCGCCACAAATTCCCGCGCACACGGTCCTACTCTTGCTTTTCATCTACACACACAACTCCATGTCCCGTATAGATTTCATACTCGTATCCCATAGTTTAACACCACGACTGCTGGAGGCAGCATTCTGTCCCAGGACACTTTCGGACCACAGTCCCTATTGGATAACTCTGAGCATCCCTATTGATAAGCCACCAAGGACTTGGCGTTTGAACCCGTTCTGGCTCACACTCCTACCGGAAGATGATGAGCTTGAGAACAAAATTAAATTGTACTTTATGGAAAATGATGACTCAGCGTCACCCTCTGCAGTAAGGGACTCATTTAAGTTATTCGCTCGTTCAATGTTAATTACAGACATCAATAAGATCAAGGTGGACGCTGCCGATGCCCTCGGTAAGGCAATGGCGGACTTGTCCACCACTGAGCGCGATTTTGCCACTGATCCAACTCCCACGAAAGCCAACACGCTCAAATTACAAACTAGAGTAGCCACCCAACTCCAATTCCAAAAGGCAAGGCAAAAACTTTTTTTCTCCAAGCAGAAGATGTTTGAACATGGGGAGAAAGCAGGCAAGTTACTGGCGTATTTAGTACATAGTGAAGATGGCCCCGGAGGACAAGAAATCACAGATCCACCCACAGTAGCTTCCATGTTCAGAGATTTTTTTGCTGACCTATACAAAAGCAACAGCTCCCACTGAGACAGACTCGATGTCCCTCTTTTTTGAGGGTCTCGATCTTCCACAGCTATCAAACGAACAAATTGACATCTTGGAGGCACCCCTCACTGCGGACGAAATAACGACAGCCATAGCTAGTTTTGCCAAGTCTAAATCCCCAGGTTCGGACGGACTTCCAATTGAATTCTATTCCCAATTCAGTGACACACTTATCCCCAAATTACTGGCATTATACAACCATCTCTTTGAGTCCCGAGTGCTACCCCCATCCATGACAGAGGCAACAATAGTAATAATTCCTAAACCAGGGAAGGACCCGGGATACCCGGAGTCTTACCGCCCCATATCCTTGCTACAGGTTGACGTCAAAATATTAGCCAAGGTCTTATCCACAAGGCTCAATCAGGTCATACTATCATTGATCCACACAGACCAGGCAGGCTTTATGCCTGGTAGGAACACCTCATTTAACCTTAGGAAACTCTACATAAACATACAAGCCACACATGAAGAGGTGGGATCACGGGTAGTGGTGACTCTAGATACAGCAAAAGCGTTTGACTCAGTGGAGTGGAGTTATCTTTGGAGATGCTTGGAAGGCTATGGCTTTGGTCCCAAATATATCCAGTGGGTTCAATTACTGTATCAGGCACCTACGGCCAAGGTGGTGGCTAATGGGTGGCAGTCTCGAATGTTTGACCTTACCAGAGGCACGAGACAGGAATGCCCCCTATCCCCGTTACTATACGCCCTAGCGGCAGAACCCCTTGCGATATCCATCCGAGCAAATCCAGAGATTAGAGGACTGAGAATGGGCTCCTTAATTGAAAAAATTAGTATGTATGCAGATGACACATTATTATACTTAGCTGATTCAGGTCCGTCACTGCAGACTGCACTCCGCACGATTGAACACTTCGGAATCTTCTCGGGGCTTAAAATTAACTGGGACAAATCTCAAATCCTGCCACTCGACAGTTTACCGCCCCTGGAATCCCAAGCCAGTCTACCATTACAGAGAGTCGCTGTCATCAAATACTTAGGGATCCATATATCTAGATCCCCTATAGACTACATTTCCCTGAACATAGAACCTCTTATCTCCTTGGTTAAAACTAAAGTAAGGATTTGGTCTCGACTCCCACTTGGGATTTGGGGGTCGCATAAATTTAATTAAAATGGTCCTGCTTCCCAAGATACTCTATGTACTATGGCATACCCCAATATACCTCCCCCTGAAATATTTTAAATCTCTGGAGGCCCTTTTAAAGCCCTTTGTGTGGGGGGCCAACAGACACAAACTAGCGTGGCAGACCCTTAAGAATCCAACTAACCTGGGAGGCACGGCTCTCCCTGACTTCAATTTGTACTATGTTGCCTCTCAGTTATCACAGCTATTCCACATAGACAAGACGGATATCGAGAGATTCCTAACTCTCCTATGTCCAAAATGGGCGCAACACACCAAAGACCCACTATGTGCGATAGCAGTGGGCTCACAAGGACTGGAACAAGGGGGTCATAGACACACCACACTATACCAATATAGAAAAATATGCGATTTAGCCTCTTCTAAACTTAACATTCCACAGTACAATGATTAAACGCCTCTTTGGCATAACAAAAACCTACCCGAGTTCACCACAATACAGGATGTGGGGGTATGGGCCAGACAGGGAGTGTTCTATTTGCACCACATACTAAAAGATGGACGCCTTAAAACTTTTGACTCACTCAGAAATGAATTCCTCATCCAAAACCGAATGTTCTTTAGATTTTTACAAATCCGCCATGCGACGCAGTCAGTTTCCTGAATCAATCCCAGACTCTACCCCTAATGTTATCATGGCAGTGATTAAGGGCACAGACCCCCACAAGTTAAATTTCAGCATTTTATAATATGCTATCCACCCCCATTGCTACCAAAATTGCATATGATTTGAAACCTAGGTGGGAGAGAGAAGTGGGTCCAATGGAGGATGAGGAGTGGGAGGATGCATTGGAGGCCTGCAAGGCGGTGTCCCCCAAGCTATCAGACCATCTATCACAGCTCTATATTCTACATAGGGCATATCTTACACCCCTTAGAGTGGCGAGATATAAACGCACTCAATCCACAAGATGTCTACTGTGTGGATTGGAAACAGGCACATTTTTTCATCTGATCTGGGCCTGCCCTAGGATACAGGGGTTGTGGAAGCAAATTGTAGCATTTTTACATGATACCATGGGCTCACCCCTGGCACTTGACCCAAAACAGTGCCTTCTCGGAATCCTACCTGATACCATTGACAAATATACCAAATGATTTCTCCACGAGACACTATTCTCAGCTAGGAAAATTATAGCTAAAAAATGGATGAGACAATCACCCCCAAAAATGGTAGAGTGGAAACTTGAAGTGAACAATACTTTACCATACAAGAAATGTATATATATATATTAACAGAGGCTGTCCTGACAAATATAGTAAAATATGGGACCGTTGGTTACAAGAATCTGATACCTGTGTGTAGTGTAGTAAAACCATAACAGCCTGAAACAACACCTAAGGCAAGTACCTCTGAATATAACTTAATTTTATTTAAAACATGCCCACTCTTAGAATTCATACTCATGACAAATGTACCTGCTTTCTTATATACATTATTTGTGATATGCAATGTAACATTTTTTTTAAGTTTCTGCATGAAGCCAATATAACATGTATGCACCGTATATTTAATAAAAACCTTTGTTCAACGTTAAAAAAAAAAAAGTTGCATAGGTACATTACAAACAAACATTCTCCTTGTATTCAATGTTACATCATATTCTACAAACACTGTAGATAGCATTTTGGTTTCTAGTGCAAGTTGCACAGACAGTAAGCATTTATCCATGTGCCAATCAAAGTCAACGTAGCTTCATTCCCTTTATCGTTTCACCACGTGCCATCCTCACCTAAGATTTATTCCCAACAGTCCATCTACTATCAAGCCTTCCGGAGCTAGTTCCGGTACATCTAGCCACATTGCCCATAGTTTCTCAAACTTGTGTGTGCTACCTCTATGTTGGTAAATTAATTTTTCCATATGTAGTGCCGTTCCCACATTTTCAATCCATTCTTTCGTGGTCGGGGGAGCCTCGGCTTGCCAATGTGTGATAATTAGTTTCCTTGCCTGGAATAAGACTCTATTGCACAGCCTCTCTGCAGTGCTCTTCCCACTCATATTCCTCCAAAGCACCCAAGAGGCACGCTCTCGGGTCCTGTGGGAGGGATATTTGAAATACTGAGTTGACCGTGTTCACCACCTTAGTCCAGTAAGTATGCAGTTTGGGGCAGCGCCATAGCATGTGAATAAGACTCCCGTGTTCTTTTGCACCTAGTGCATATGGGGTCAAGCTGCGGGTTCATCAAGTGAAGACTGAGGGGTGTAGTAGGTTCTAAGCAGGATATATAGCTGTGTCAGCCTTTGGGATACATTTAGTGAACATTTACCCACAGCCTGGCAAACTTCCTCCCACTGTTCTCCATCTAGCTGTCCGGCATCAGCCTCCCACTTCTCTCTAATCTTCAGAGGATGCCGCCTCATCACAGACTGCAACAGGATAGCATAGCATTGGGATATAAATCCTTTGGACGAGGCGGCACCCTCCAAGAGGCTGAACACAGGGGTCGGGGACAATTGCCGCTCCGATGAGCGACTTTGTGCTGCCAGAGCGTGGCTCAGTTGGATATATTGAAAATGAAATGATGACGGAAGACCATAGGTTTCCTTTAAATCTGCAAAAGGGTGTAGTACCCCGTTATGGAATATATGTTTGAGGTGTGTAATCCCGTATCTCCTCCATCTATTTCCCGACTGTAGCTTAGCCAGTTCCGTGTATGTGTCATTCTCCCAAATAGGGCTGTACTCGGTATAGCCGTCTGCATTTTGAATATATTTGGCTTTATTCCATACTTTTTGGATTAAATTGAGGGTAGGGTATTTCTTGTGAGGTCTAGCAAAGGCCAGTGCCTCTAGCGCCACTGGGATGGGGCCCCTACGTACGTTACGCAGTTTTTGAATGTACCAATGAGGTCCTGCAGCTGAGCCGCCAGGTAATAGAGCCAAGGGTTTGGTAATACCAAGCCCCTGCTGTCTTTGGGCCTTTGTAAATGTTCCAGTTTAATCTTAGGGTTTTTATCTTTCCATATAAAGCTGCGGAAAATAGTTTTTATGGTGCGGAATGTCTTTAGTGGGATAATCATGGGGGTATTGTGCCGAAAGTACAATAGTTGCGGCATAAGGATCATCTTAAGTTCATCCTACCCGCAACTGAGAGGAAAAGTGATTTTCCAGGTTTTAGCCTCATCCCGAAACCTCAGTAGTAGGGGGGCAATGTTTAATTGTAAAAAATCCCTAAGTTTGGCTGTAATTTGGATTCCCAGGTATTTGAAGGCCGTGGCCACGGGTATAGGGCAGGCAGCATTGATTGTCTGTGTATCGTCCCCCGTCCACCAATTAATAAGTAAACCTGAGAATTCGCCAAATCTAGATATAGTTGACATAGCTTCCTTAAGGGAGGTATCCGTATCTCCCAACAGAAGCAATGTGTCATCTGCGTAGAGCATGACCTTTTCCTGCACGCCACCATAATGGAAGCCTGCAATATTTTGGTTTGCCCTGATGTCTATTGCCAGTGGCTCTATTGCTAATGCGAAGAGGAGGGGGGACAGGGGACAACCCTGTATCGTTACCCTCAACGCAAAGCTCCGGGAAAGTGAGCCGAAGCTCCTAATGGCTGTCTGTGGTTGGTTATATATGAGTTTAGTTTGTAGAATTGTAGTTCGGGCCGAACCCAAATTTCAGTAGAATTGACCATAGGTAATTCCAGTCTATGCTGTCAAACGCCTTGGTGACGTCAAGGAACAGCAGCGCCCTACTGCCCATGTTATCTGCCTGTGATTGGATATTGAGGAACAGCCTCCTCAAATTGACTGCTGTAGATTTATTGGGCATGAAGCCGGCTTGGTCATCATGCACAATAGATGTAATCACCCCATTCAATCCAATTGCCAGTGCTTTTACTAGTATTTTCACATCGCTTTGGAGCAGCGAGATTGGGCGGTAAATGCCCCTGGTTCTACTGGGTCCTTACCCGGTTTAAGTAGTAGGATTATGTTCGCTTTGGACATAGATGGGGGAGGGCCTCCCTGTCTCTAGCTTCATTGAAGACATGTAGTAGCTGTGGTATCAGTACTTCTGAATATTGTTTGTATACTTCTATGGGTATTCCATCCTCCCCTGGGGCCTTACAGTTGGGAAAGGCGACTGCAGCTGTCTGTAGTTCTTCCACTAAGTGGGGCTTCCAGTAGAGCACGCTGACTTTCTGACAGTTCAGGGAAGGTAATTTGGCTCAGGTATAGATCCAAGTCTTCTTGGGTGTATGCCGTGCCAGGGTTGTATAGGGTCTCATACAAATTTGTTAGCTCCTGCATAATCAGTTCTGGCTGGCTTACCAAGTTTCCCGCTTGGGACCTGATAGCTCCTATAGCAGGCGAGCGTTGATGAGAGTTTGCAATCCGTGCCAAAAGGCGGACAGTTTTTTCGCCCTCCTCAAAAAAACGTCTGCTTTGTAAAGAACCTCTTTTTTCTATCCGAGGACAGCAGGTGCTGATAGGCGTCCTGTGCCGCTTGCCATGCCTCCCTGGCCGAATCAGATGGGCTGTCAATGTATGCTTGTTCCAGCACTTGAGCCTGTGTTTCTACCTCCTTCAGTAAGGCTGTGGACTCATGTTTTACCTTGTTCATTTCAACAATCAACAGGCCCCTTAAGTACGCCTTAAAGGCATCCCATTGCATTACTCTAGAACCATCCTAATCCTGGGTGGCGAAGAACTTGCGCATGCTCCCCACTATCTCTCAATGTGAGCGGAATAGTTTTAGCCAAAAGGCGTTACATTTCCAGGGGGCTTTAGGTATCGTGGAGGGTGGAGCCACCAGGAGCTGGACCACCAAAGGAGAGTGATCTGAAACACTGCGGGGTCTATGGATCATGTCAGCCACAAACGGGAGCATATTCAGGTTCCCAACCCCCAGGTCAATTCTGGACAGACAACCATATGATTTAGAAAAACGTGTAAATTGTTTCGCGTCTGGATTGCAGTGCCTCCAGATATCCACCCAGCCCACCTTTGCAACAACCTCGCCAGGGGAGTACTCCTGGAAAGGGCAGAGGGCCTGGGGCTGGGGTGTCTATCCGCCACCTGGTCCAGACTGCAGTTAAAGTCCCAGAGCACAAGCAACGGTACGTCCGGTCTACCATCCAGAAATGCCAGAAGGAGCCTTAGTTCCTGGCGGAGAAATATAAATGCAAGCTAGTACACAGGTCAATGTATTGAATCTGCCATGAATAAAGACGAACCTCCCCTCTGTGTCTATGAAACTGTCAAACTCCTGGTAATCCAGGGCTCCGTGGACCAGTACACTTACCCCCCTGCAGAAGGGGGTATGTGTAGAATGGTAAGCTTTTCCCACCCAAGAGTATTGCAAAAAACGTTCTGTCTCTGCTGTCAAGTGGGTCTTTTGGAGACATATCACCCCAGGGAGAAATTTCTTTAGGCACATAAATATAGTATGTTTTAAGGGGGAGTGTAAGCCTCTGACATTCCAGGACACTATGGGGACCTTAGCCATTTACTGCAGTAATAAGTGTCCTTCGACAAGGTAGATGTGGGTGTAAACATACATACGGTCCTGTAGGTGGGTGCATTTTCAGCTCCATCAGGTCAGTCTTTATGCTTCTGTCAGTGTTCAAGTGGTCTTGGTGATCTTGCCTTCTGTAGTGTACCTTAGTTGGCCAACAACTGCCAAAGAAAAAAAAGTTAGTTGGAACTGCAGACCAATCTGGTCTATGAACTTTGCTGGCTGCCAAGCGGGCAGCTTTAACTTTGTTAGTGCCCATCCGACGCCTTCCGTTGTCTAGAGTCAACTTCAACGCTAGTAGTGTTACATCCATTTTCGCTCTCATGGTATTATGTGCCATTTTGCCCCCCCCCCCGGCAGGGAGTGTTCTCAGAACAAATTATGCGGGGGGGGGGGCCCGAAAACAATAAAGGTACATGTCTTTTCTCTGTTATTGTACATGGCAGCCTGTCATCGCATGATGCCAGTGTCAATCTTCATCTTCTTGAGCTCTTCTTTGCAGGGCTTGTTCGTTGCGATCAAGCCATGCTGCGGCCTCTTTTGCTGACTCAAAGAATTGGGCCTGGCCTCTCACTGCTATCCTGAGTTTAGCCAGGTATAACATGGCGTATGGCAGTTGTAGGCGCCTCAGCCGGCGTTTGACATCCAGGAATTTGGCTCTGCGCCTCTGGACTTCCGCCAAAAAGTCTGGGTAGAAGGACACCCTGGTGCCATTATGCTGAATATTCGCTCGTTCTCTAGCTTGACGCAGCACTGCCTCCCTGTCCCGGTAATGCAGTATCCTTGCCAGGATAGATCTAGGGGGGGCCCCCTGCTGCGAGGGGCGAGATGGCACCCTGTGCACACGTTCAACCGCAAAGAGGGGCGAAAATGCGTTTTTGCCGAATACTTCTATCAGCCAGTTCCCCACATAGGCAGTGGGGTCTCTGCCCTCCACCTTCTCTGGCAACCCCACTATGTGTACATTGTTTCAGCGTAGCCGATTTTCCAAATCTTCTGCACGATCACATGCGCCCCGCGCCATTTGCAACGCAGCTCTGGAGTCTTGGGCCATGGGCTGCATGTGGTCTTGCACCTCACTGACCCTGCTCTCCACGGCCGTGGTACGTTCACAGATTTTCTGCGTGTTTTGTCTCAGTAGTGACACATTTTCTCTGAGGCCCCCAAACTGCTCTTTCAATGTATTAACAGACGATGTGCAGTTATTTCACAGGGAGCACGGCGGCACCATCTTGGATTTCCGGACCGGCGGTTTCCATCTGTCGTTTTGCGGGTCATCCCTCTGGTGCAGAGAGCCGGCGGTGGTTCCACAGAAGTCTCCTAAGTCTCCTGGGCACAGGTATGCAGCATATGTCAGCCAATGCTCGATTGGGTGGCTGGGGGAGGATCGGTACCGGATTAATGCCGGGAGCTGTGGGAGATGCGTCCTCTCACATGCCTGATTTGGCCATGCCCATTTGTGGTAAATTCTAAACTGATTACAGTACCTTAAAGGCATTTAAAGTATTTATTTTTGAACTGAATGGATTCTTTTAAAAAAAAAGGTAAAGGTTTAGATTTTAAAGTCAATCCAACAAACTATTTCCTTCACTAAGTGCTGCAATGGCCCTATGCACTATGTAGCTTCAGCTACATACAGTACACAGTGCTGGGTTCCATCTGTGAGACAGACTTACCCATCTCACACCTGGAACAAAATAAGAGCCAGTCTGAATGGCTCTCAGCCATTCATAGGTAGCTTTCTATTCTGTAAATGTATAGGCTTCCCCTGATTGGCTAAAACAGAGGCAGGCTGATGACGTCATTCTCTCCGACTCGGCCAATCATAGAAATCAGAGGAAGCCTTCTATTCAGTCACAGAATACAATGCTGCGTAAAAATGGTTGAGCACCGCTCAGACTGACTCTTATTTTTTTCCAGGTGTTAGACGGGAAATCTCAGTCTCAGAGCCAAAACCCAGCACTGTGCGCTGTATGCAGATGAAGTTACATACAGTTATTACAATGCTTAGAGCCAGTGCAGCACTTTGTGAAGAAAATTTGTTTAGACCAGCTTGATCCAAACTATTTAAAAGTGACAGGAAAAATGGAAATCAGCTTGACATATTTGGTAAATTTTTTATTTCACGTAACCGCATCCTTTATATTTTACCAAAAAGTTGGATAATGTGAGTTTTCCAACACTGATCTAAGACATTGTACTAGCAGATACACGATTCCGCAAAACAAAAAAGAGGATACTGTGATTTGGTACATTTTCATTGCATAGTATAGGACCCTAGGGCTTCCATGAAATACTTATGGTCTAAATCAGTTTACAAAGTGCCAGTTCATCAAATCAACGTGATGCGACATCCATATAATCATCTTCAATTGCTTCTTTAACCACTTCACCAAACACCACTGGGCTCTCATAGCCCTAACCTCAATGATGTGATATCGCCAACAATATGAGATGCGGGGGTTCCTCTAGTGTCTTCTAATATGACCTCCCCTACACCAGGGTACTTGTATGCAGCCAAGTACACCCCCAAGAAAAAAAAAAAACAGGTACTGGTCCCTTTAAAATTGCCTTATCTTGGAGATGGTTTATTCCCAGGGCAATACTGTAATACTGCTTAAAATACTATATTAATGTATTAAAATTGTGCTTACACAAAGTAAATCGATAAAAGGTTTACCCTGATGAAGTCACACAGTACGTGATGTAATGCGTAGGACTGAGCCTGAGGAATTACGGACTAGAAAATGTTGTGATTGTACGCACTGAAGACCAGGTAGCAGCCTTACAAATCTGAGCCACAGAGACCCGATGGCAAAAACCCCAGGAGCTTCCTACACCCCTGATAGAATAAGCTCTCACCCTAAAGGGAGGAGCGTTATGTTTCAGACCATAGGCCTGAATGACCAATTGACGGACCCAATTGGCAATGGAAGCTTTGGAAGCTGCCTGCCCCTTCTTGGGTCCTTTTGGTAAAACAAAAAAGGAGTCTGATCCTTGGATCTCCGCACATCTAGACAAATAAACCTCGACTGCCCGGACAACGTCCAAGGAATTCAGTCGTCTCTCTTCCGCCGAATGAGGCTGAGAGAAAAAAAAAGGCAAAATCATGTCCTGATTTAAATGTAAGGCAGACACCACTTTTGACAAAAAGGATGGAACAGGTCGTAACACGATCCTGTCGTGGTGAAGGACCAAGTGTGGTTCCCAGCACGAAGGGCCGCCAACTCCGACACCCTTCTAGCAGAGGTGATGTCCATCAGGAAGGCTAGCTTGATGTGTTCAAATGGTTGTTTCTGTCACACTGACAGCACCAAGTTCAAGTCACAAGGACACATAGGTGACCTAATGGTTCGGACCAGAGAATGGGTGGCTAAAGGCTATTGGAAGTATACAGACAGGGCCGAAATCCTGCATGCCAATGGGTCAACCTTTGGCCATCCAACGCTGACAAATTTCCTGGAACACCCCTGGGTGTAGGGACCATTGCCCCAGGCAGATCTGCTGGCGGCTGAGATAATCTGCCTTCCAGTTCTCTACTCCCTGGACATGGACTGCCGATAGAAATCGGCACATGTCCCTCTGCCCAGGCTAGTATGTGGTTCACCTCCTTCAGAGCCGAACGACTCCCGTTAACACGCTGGTGGTTTATACAGGCCACTGCAGTGGCACTGTCAGACTGAACCCTTATAGGGCAGTCCTGAAGCTCCACCGTCCAGGACCGTAGGGCCAGATGTACTGCATGTAACTCCAGGATGTTGATGGGCAGGATCTGTTCTGTCCTTGACCATTTCCCCTGAGCTGTGAGCCCCTCTAGGGTCGCTCCCCAGCCTGAGAGGCTGGCATCTGGTCAGTACTCACGACATTACCGGGAAGGAAGGATCTTTCCTTGCAGGTTCTGATCCTGCAACCACCAGTTAAGCATGCCCGAGGAGATAAGAACATGGGATAATCCAGGGCTTGTCCTCTCCCGTTACAAGCCAACAAGATGTCTTGTTGTATAGGCCCGGAATGGAATTTAGCATATGGAAATGCCTCAACGGAGGACACCATTCTTCCTAGAAGACTCATACAGAGCTGAATGTAGGGTTGTCTGTTGCCCCTTATCTGATGCACCTGATCCTTCAGGACACAGATCCTTACGGGTGGCAAAAATATTCTTGCTTGAACTGTATCTAGGATCAGCCATAAATACTTCAGACTTTGAGCTGGTCTCAAAAGCATCCGGTTGTGTATTTATGACCCAGCCTAAGCTTTCCAAATACCGCACTGTGTAGGTTATGTTCGGTTCTAGAGCCTGTAGTGAGTGATCCGAGCAGGAGGTCGTCCAGATACCCGAGCACCAAGATGCCTTGGGCCCTTAAAAGATCCAGTACTGGTGCTAGGACCTTTGTGAACACCCGGGGAGTAGTGGCAAGCCCGAAGGAAGAGACTGCTGCATCTACGGCTGCAATGCTCCACTTCTTAATGAACTTTTCATCCATGGGATATAAAAGGGAAAACCTCTTAGGAGGAACAAAAATCCTGTCAGGATGTTCCCAATCAGCACACACCGCCTGTTCCAACAGTGGGTGTAAGGAGAAAATAGCCTGTGCAGCCTGAAGAGGCCTCAGGGACCCCAAAGAGGACCAGGGGGGCTCAGTAACCTCTGCCAGAGGAAACTTAAAGACAGAACGAACCATCTCGGTAAGAGTCTGGATCAAAAGCCTCTGCGACAGAGGCAGACACCAACTGGATATCTTGTTGTCCAGATTGTTTACAAGCAGACTCATCCGCCAGGCTTTTAGCTCTTCCCCATTCTCAACCCATTCCGGCTCCAAACTAGGAGGCTCAGAGGAGCTTCTTGTGGGATGGAGGCAATCATGCCAGCAATCCTGTGCTCTAACCCGGCTGAGGACAGTTCATCCTTGGTGATAAAGGGTGAAGCAGCATTGACTGTAGGCACAATATCAGATAGGCGCAGTGGCCAAGATTGCCCAGAAGCCTCTGGTCTTTCAGGGGATACAACTAGGTTCATCAGGAGCTACTGACGACTTAGATGTGCCCTTACGCTCTTTTTTTTGAAGACATTTACAAGCCACAAAAAGGGGAGTACCTGGGTGTAGTATTAAACACACCTTAGAAGGGAGACCCTTTAATAGGGCTCAATAAGCCCATATGCAACAATCCTGCTAAGCACCTTAGCCTGCCAAGCAACACCTGGTGACTCACATGACCTGGGTAAGGAGAAATGAACTGCTGCAAATGCCTGGTTCAGAGCATGCTCGGTGTCTAACAGCTGCCTTCTGGAAGCACTGCATGCTTGGCATACACAGGTTAAATAAGCTGGCTGTGCACCAGAATTTTGTGCGCACGCACGTGCGAAGTCCCAGCAAACGGGCACGGCTTTATTCTCATATGACGTGAATCTTCATGCGCCCAGATTAGGCTACGGCGCATGCATGGCTTCGAGTGTGCATAATGCCTATGGCAAAGCCGCATGCGCCATGGCTGCGCTCTTGCGAATGCACGTGCAAACCAAGAGGCGAAATGGCGCACCGTCGTGCGCCATAATGCAGGTAAAAAACTGCCAGACAAGCAAAAAAATGAAAAAAGTACACTTTGCAAACACCCACACCCCAAAACGCCCCTGTATGGTCACCACACACAGGTGTAAAGCCTCTAGCTAGCTTGACCGATTGTTACAATCACTGGGACACCACACAATAAGTAAATAACGGGGTTTCACTTACCTGTCCAGGCACAGGGCAGCTTAGAAACTAGGAGCCCAATCTTCACCAATCACGGCAGGTTCCTGTCACTTGAGGACCTTGAAGGACAGGGTACCCTTTTCATGTTTAGGGTGCACTCCCTTGGACCTGTACAGCACCATGCAGGAATGACTTAGCGCTGTGGTGTCCAGGATTCCACTTCGCAGGGTCCGACGCCCAGAGGTCGCATTACAGACAAAACCTTGCAGGATCTTGAGTCTTCTTTGCAAGGCTCAGGTAACTTTTATCTAAGCCTATAGACCCTGTGTCAAATGGATCCAATCGTTCAATCCCTTGATTCATTTAAGAACCGTTTGTGGGACAAGAGACCTGGAGCTCAGAGAGCTAAAACAAATGTGCCCATCCACCTTGCAGACACTGGTAAAAAAAAAACTGATCTACTTCCTGTATGGGAGGGGTGATATTATAGGGGATTATTTCCAGTCTAAGACTTTGTCTACCAGTGTCCATCCAGCTAGAGATGGCATATAAGCCAGTGGGTAATGAATATTAACCTAACTCTGTGTCCCATGATGTATGAAAAAGAAACATATGTCACAGTGTACCATTGTCCCATCTGTACCAGTGCACAAAAACATCTGCAAAAGTGTTCCATTGCAACATCAACATTTATCAGGGTCCCCTGGTGTACGATCAACATCCGTCAGTGTACAAGGGCACAAAAACATCTGTAAGTGTACCAGTGTCGCACCAATAAATAAAACATCTAAAGCACCCCTGTCCCCCGTGATCACGTGCAAAGGCAAACGCACACATTGGTCCCATACGCATATCTAAACGGCGATCGCACCACACATGTGAGGTATCAGCGCGAACATCGGAGAGAGAGCAATAATCCTAGCAGAAGATCTTCTGTGTAACTCCAAACTGTTAACCAATAAAAGTTTATAAAGCGTTGCCCAGGCCTCGACGAGTCCCGGTCGCCAGGTCGCAATGGCGACTAGAATTAGGGTCCTGGGGCGACACAGCTGGGGTATCCTGTCTTCCTGTGGACCCCGACCCCGCCGTGCGATCGAATCGGGCCGCGCCGTCCAGTAATTTAGGCCGCGGCTTTGCGGCCTTCTGAAGCACTGATATGTAATATGGCGCCACCTGGTGGTGGCCGTTGATATTGAAACACCTCTAACATTGCTAATGGAGCTTCAAAAGCCCTGCCTGTTTCTCACTGCCCGCCCATCTCCTTCCTAAAGTGGAGAAGAGAAGGAAGTGATTGCAGGCGTCATCTGGCGCCCTTTGCCTAACGCCCTTTGCCTTTTTTTTTCTTAACCACATGCCGACCGAGCCATAGCCGAAAGACGGCTACAGCACGGTCGGCTTATCCTGAGTGGACGTCCTACGGACGTCTTCCCAGAAACTTGCGCCCCCTGGGGCGCGCACTCGGGAACATCCGTGACCGCCGGGTCCGCATCACGGAAAACAGCCGCTAATGGCGGCCGTTTACCACGTGACGGAGCGATCACATGTACACAAACCGGCGTCGGTACAGTGAGAGGGGAGAAGCGGAAAGGGGGATAGACGGGACCAGCGCTGTGGGCTGGATGTGTAGTGCCCACAGCGCTGGTCAGTGCCTGCAATGCTCGGCCCCCACTGTGCAACGCTCTGCCACCACAATACTGTGCAACACTGCAATACTGTGCAACCACTGTGCAATGCTCTGCCACCACAATACTGTGCAACACTGCAATGCTCTGCCACCACTGTGCAATGCTCTGCCACCACAATACTGTGCAACACTGCAATGCTCTGCCACCACAATACTGTGCAACACTGCAATACTCTGCCAATGCTCTGCCACCACAATACTGTGCAACACTGCAATACTCTGCCACCACAATACTGTGCAACACTGCAATACTCTGCCACCACAATACCAGTGCCAACCATTGCCACCTGCCAGTGCCAAACATTGCCACCTGCCAGTGCCACCTGCCAATGCCAGTTAGTGCCACCTGCCAATGCCAGTTAGTGCCACCTGCCAATGCCAGTTAGTGCCACCTGCCACCGCCACGGCCAGTTAGTGCCCCCTGCCAGTGCCAACCAGTGCAATCCAGTGCCACCTGCCAGTGCAATCCAGTGCCACTTTTCAGTGGCACCTCAGTGCTGCCTATTGGTGCCCAGTGCCACCTGTCAGTGCCCATCAGTTTCAACCTCAATGCCGCCTCATCAGTGCTTATTAGTGCAGCCTATCAGAGCACATCAGTGAAGGAGAAAAAAAAAACGTAATTGCAAAATCTTATAACAAACAAAACAAAAAAGTTCGATATTTTTTTTTTTTTTTTTTTTAATATTGTTCTTTTTTTTGCTTGGCATCAGGCATGAGCAAATCTTATTGCCCGATGCCCCAGACATGCAGTTCTAGGCGCTGGGCAGAGGATTTAAATAACTGGCTCCTAACTTTTTCAGCTGGCTCCTAGATTCTAAGCAAATTTGTCAAGCCCTGGCGTTGCCTATGGAGATTTTTAAATACCGACGTTTGGCGCCATTTTACAAGCGTGCGCATTTTTAAAGCGTGACATGGTATTTCCCTGTCGCAACATATTTACCAAAAATGTGGGAATTATATTGTCTGTGTGCATTGAAATTCATTAAAATTGTATTTATGCTCTAGTGTGTGTAAAATTGTGTTAAAAAATCTAGTGTGCAAATACTGTGCGACGTAAAAATTTGCAAAACCCACCATTTTATTCTCTAGGGTCTCTGCTACAAAAATATATAATGTTTGGGTGTTCTAAGCAATTTTCTAGCAAAAAAATACAGATTTTTACTTGAACAAAAAGTGTCAGAAGGCAGCCTGATTTTAACCGGTTCCCGACTGGCTCACACAGATATACTGCAGCAGAATGGCTCTCCTGGGCGAAATCCCGTATATATACACGGCTTTGCCCAGGAGAGCCATCAGAGGGCGCATGGCCGCTGCACAGCGGGGGACCCGATGCGCGTGGCGGGCAGGTGCGATCGCTTGCACGAGAGCCAGCACGGGGATTTGTGTCTGTAAACACACAAATCCCTGTGCTGTCAGAGGAGAGAAGACAGATCGCGTGTTCCTAGAAAGTAGGGACAGCGATCTGTCATCTCTCCTAGTTAGTCCCATCCCCACACAGTGAGGGAACACACAGTTAACCCCTTGCTCGCCCCCTAGTGTTAACCCTTTCCCTGCCAGTGACATTTATACAGTAATCAGTGCATATTTATAGCACTGATCGCTCTATAACATGTCAATGGTCCCAAAAATGTGTCAAAAGTCTCCGAGCTGTCCGTCACAAGGTCGCAATACTGCTAAAAATCGCAGATCAATCGCCATTACTAGTAAAAAAAAAAAAAAAATGCCATAAATCTTTCCCATACTTTGTAGACGCTATAACTTTTGCGCAAACAAATATACGCTTATTGCGATTTTTTTTTTTTACCAAAAATATGTAGAAGAATACATATTGGCCTAATCTAAGGAAAAGATTTTTTATCTTTGTCAATTTTTGTTTATAGCGCAAAAAATAAAAACCGCAGAGGTGGTCAAATACCACCAAAAGAAAGCTCTATTTGTGGGGAAAAAAAGGATGCAAATTTTGTTTGGGTACAGCATTGCATGACCGCGCAATTGTCAGTTAAAGCAACGCAGTGCCAAATTGTAAAAAGTTCTCTGGTCAGATAGGGGGTAAAATCTTCCGGGGCTGAAGTGGTTAAAAAGGATGTTGCACCTCTAGGTGGCTAGGCTGTGAAAAAGTCTCACACATTTGTTATCACCATATTCTGGACAAGAATCACAAAGTGTTTTGGGGTGTAGTTACAAGTATGTCTATGCCGTGTGTGAGAAATAACTTAATATGACATTTTTGTGAAAAAAAAAAAAAAAAAATCACCACACCTCTTACTAAATACCTTGGACAGTCTACTTTCCACAAATGGGTCATTTGGGGGATATTTGTACTGTCCAGGCATGTTAGGGCCTCAAGAAATTAGATAGGCAGTCACTACACACGTGTGATCAATTTTTAATGATTGGCACTATAGCTTGTAGACTAACTTTCACACAGAGCAAATAACATACACTGATTTGGGTTATTTTTATCAAAGAAAAAGTTGCAGCTCAAATTTTGGTCACACACACCCCATAAATGTTGGTATATACACACACACACACACACACACACACACACACCCAGTGCATCCGGAAAGTATTCACAGTGCTTTTCCACATTTTTGTTATGTTACAGCCTTATTCCAAAATAGATTAAAAATTCATTATTTTCCTCAAAATTCTACAAACAATACACCATAATGACAACGTGAAAGAAGTTTGTTTGAAATCTTTGCAATGTTTTTATTTTTTTTTTTTTTTTAAATCACATGTACATAAGTATTTACAGCCTTTGCCATGACACTCAAATTGTGCTCAGGTGCATCCTGTTTCCACTGATCATTCTTGAGATGTTTCAACAACTTGAATGGAGTTCACCTGTGGTAAATTCAGTTGATTGGACATGATTTGGAAAGGTGCACACCTGTCTATATAAAGGTCCCACCGTTAACAGTGCCAGAGCACAAACCAAGCCATGCTGGCCAAGGAATTGTCTGTAGACCTCTAAGACAGGAATGTATTTAGGCACAGATCTCAGGGAAGGGTACAGAAAAACTTCTGCAGCATTGAAGGTCCCAATGAGCACAATCGCCTCCATAATCCTTAAAAAGAAACCATTTGGAACCACCAGGACTCTTCCTACAGCTGGCCGCCCAGCCAAACTGAGCAATCGGGGAGAAGGGCCTTACTTAGGGAGGTGACCAAGAACCCAATGGTCACTACGACAGAGGTCCAGTGTTTCTCTGTGGGGAGGAGAACCTTTCAGAAGAACAACCATCTCTGCAGCACTCCACCAATCAGACGGTGCATGGTAGAGTGGTTAGACGGAAGCCACACCTCAGTAAAAAGGCACATGATTTCAAACAAACCTTTCACATTGTCATTATGGGGTATTGTTTGTTGAATTCTAAGGAAAGTAATACATTTTGGAATAAGGCTGTAACATAACAAAATGAGGTAAAACTGAAGCGCTGTGAATACTTTCCAGATGCAATGCATGTGTGAATATAAATATATATATATATATATATATATATATATATATATATATATATATATATATATATATATATATATATATATATATATATATGTAAAGGTAGATAGTATAAAATTCAAGCAGTATTATTTCCTGAGAAATTAAATACTAAAAACAGCGCTTAGAGATGTTGTATCAAAATATTAAAAGGTAAAAACACTTTTAAGATAGTGAGTCCACAATCAAAAATAAATGCATGAATAAATAGATAAATGTTCATTGGGTGCAGAAATAGTGGTGGGTGAACAGTTCAAAATCGCATCAAGGTGACTTCTTCTGTATTAATTCAGACACCGTATCATCCCATGTGACTTGTTTCACCATGTGTGGAATAATCCCCCTTAGGGGTTCAAACTCACCAGAGATAAAAATCAAACAGGCCTGTCAGATAAAGGCCATCAAGGGTTAAACTGCATCCACTACTCCTGAGCTAAGATGGGGATAAAACCAGCCTGGTATCCTCCTTAACCTTTCAGCATCACCAAGAAAACCATTGCATCAGGGGAATTGACTCCAAATAAACTCGCCATAAAAACAAATAAAGTTTTGCACATAGCGT